>JAMWET010001610.1:185000-205000 GCA_024036415.1 Prochilodus magdalenae
TTATCGAAGGAGAAGGAGAGAGAGAGTAGCAGTGGAGGCCCTTGAAGACATGAAACATTGCTAGATTAACTTTTCAGGCTGTGGATTCGCTTTCCGATGCCGGAACGCCGTCAGGTGCGCCTTTAAGACTGATGTATGCAAATGAGCTCAGCCTTTGTCCTTCATTCAGAAAGGTACGGTGGCGGTAACAAATGAATCAAATCAAATTTATTTCTATAGAGCTTTTACAACTCGAAGCAGTTTTACAGGAACTCGGTAGTAATGATTCATAAAGGAGAGAAGGGAAAGAAGCCCCTGGTGAGCAGGACGAAGGCGCCGGTGGCAAGGAAAAACTCCCTCCAGTTGGAGGAAAAGCCTCTTCACCATCCCAAACTCCATCCACTCTACCACCACCAAACAGTTTGATTTACAAGGGTCTTCCTGTGTGTTAGACCCCCCCTTTACGTCAGAATTTGCAGTGTGTAAAAGTGATTCATGCCTAGGTTTTAATTTGTGTTAACTTTAGTCATTTTGTTTTGGCGGCTGTAGAAAGACCATCAAACACAAAAAGTTTGTTCCCAGCTGGAACCAATGAATAGTACGTTCTTCAGCAACATCTGGAATTATAGATGTTAGATTCTCCTAAAACATACTCAACACTCCTCCTAAACATACTCAACACTTCTCGTAAAAACACTCAACACTCCCCCTAAAACATACTCAACACTCCCCCTAAAACATACTCAACACTCCTCCTAAAACATACTCAACACTCCTCCTAAAACATACTCAACACTCCTCCTAGAACACTCCTCCTAAAACACTCAACACTCCTCCTAAAACATACTCAACACTCCTCCTAGAACACTCCTCCTAAAACACTCAACATTCCTCCTAAAACATACTCAACACTCCTCCTAAAACACTCAACACTCCTCCTAAAACATACTCAACACTCCCCCTAAAACATACTCAACACTTCTCCTAAAACATACTCAACACTCCCCCTAAAACATACTCAACACTCCCCCTAAAACATACTCAACACTCCTCCTAAAACATACTCAACACTCCTCCTAAAACACTCAACACTCCTCCTAAAACATACTCAACACTCCTCCTAAAACACTCAACACTCCTCCTAAAACATACTCAACACTCCTCCTAAAACGCTCAACACTCCTCCTAAAACACTGAACACGCCTCCTAAAAACACACTCAACACTCCTCCTAAAACGCTCAACACTCCTCCTAAAACATACTCAACACTCCTCCTAAAACATACTCAACACTCCTCCTAAAACACTCAACATCAAACACAAGAAGTTTGTTCCCAGCTGGAACCAATGAATAGTACGTTCTTCAGCAACATCTGGAATTATAGCCCGAACGCTCGGAGGGAATCTGTACGCTCTGCCATATTGGTACTACTGTTTACTACCACTGTGCGGTGGCCTCGGTTGACGTTGATGACCTATCCTTTATCGTTACGTGGTTCCAATAAAAACTGGCGCATGTGCAGACTGGTTCCCTGAATAGCTCCAACACCCTATGAAGCCTGAACTGAACCTGACTTAGACACAGTGCCAATCTTTAAGTCTAGGCCTAAAACATCCCCGTACAGTCGAGCCTTTGGTCATTAGCTTTCCTGCTAACTGCTAACACCACATAATGCTCTCCTTTGCCGGAGCTGACCTACAGCCTGAACTCTGTGGTCTACTGTGGAGCTGCTGCCCATCTTGTGCGCTCTGAGTCGCTGCTTCATCTGTCTCGGCTGGGTGACACTGCCTGCCTGCACTGCTGACCAGTTTGCCCTCCCTGTCTTGTGCTGTTAGAGGCCTCACCCTAATCCCGCACACCCGTCTGACCACCCTGCTGTTGAGTCTCAGACTCATCAGACATTTCTTCCTAAAACACTGAACACTTCTCCTAAAACATACTCAACACTTCTCCTAAAACATACTCAACACTCCTCCTGAAAACACTCAACACTCCTTCTAAAACATACTCAACACTCCTCCTAAAACACTCAACACTCCCCCTAAAACATACTCAACACTCCTCTTAAAAACACTCAACACTCCTCCTAAAACACTCAACACTCCTCTTAAAACACTCAACACTCCTCCTAAAACACTCAACACTCCCCCTAAAACATACTCAACACTCCTCCTAAAACATACTCAACACTCCTCCTAAAACACTCAACACTCCCCCTAAAACATACTCAACACTCCTCCTAAAACATACTCAACACTCCTCTTAAAACACTCAACACTCCTCCTAAAACACTCAACACTCCCCCTAAAACATACTCAACACTCCTCCTAAAACATACTCAACACTCCTCCTGAAAACACTCAACACTCCTTCTAAAACATACTCAACACTCCCCCTAAAACATACTCAACACTTCCCCTAAAACATACTCAACACTCCTCCTAAAACACTCAACACTCCCCCTAAAACATACTCAACACTCCCCCTAAAACATACTCAACACTCCTCCTAAAAACACAACACTCCTCCTAAAACACTCAACACTCCCCCTAAAACATACTCAACACTCCTCCTAAAACACTCAACACTCCCCCTAAAACATACTCAACACTCCTCCTAAAACACTCAACACTCCCCCTAAAACATACTCAACACTCCTCCTAAAACACTCAACACTCCTCCTAAAACATACTCAACACTCCTCTTAAAAACACTCAACACTCTTCCTAAACATACTCAACACTTCTCGTAAAAACACTCAACACTCCCCCTAAAACATACTCAACACTCCTCCTAAAACACTCAACACTCCTCCTAAAACATACTCAACACTCCTCCTAAAACACTCAACACTCCTCCTAAAACATACTCAACACTCCTCCTAAAACACTCAACACTCCTCCTAAAACATACTCAACACTCCCCCTAAAACATACTCAACACTCCTCTTAAAACACTCAGCACTCCTCCTAAAACATACTCAACACTCCTCCTAAAACACACTCAACACTTCTCTTAAAAACACTCAACACTCTTCCTAAACATACTCAACACTTCTCGTAAAAACACTCAACACTCCCCCTAAAACATACTCAACACTCCTCCTAAAACATACTCAACACTCCTCCTAAAACATACTCAACACTCCTCCTAAAACACTCAACACTCCTCCTAAACATACTCAACACTTCTCGTAAAAACACTCAACACTCCCCCTAAAACATACTCAACACTCCTCCTAAAACACTCAACACTTCTCCTAAAACATACTCAACACTCCTCCTAAAACATACTCAACGCTCCTCCTAGAACACTCAACACTCCCCCTAAAACATACTCAACACTCCTCCTAAAACACTCAACACTCCTCCTAAAACATACTCAACACTCCTCCTAAAACACTCAACACTCCCCCTAAAACACTCAACACTCCTCCTAAAACATACTCAACACTCCTCCTAAAACACTCAACACTCCACCTAAAACATACTCAACACTCCTCCTAAAACACTCAACACTCCCCCTAAAACATACTCAACACTCCTCCTAAAACACTCAACACTGCTTCTAAATCACTCAACCCTCCTCCTAAAACACTCAACACTCCCCCTAAAACATTCTCAACACTCCTCCTAAAACACTCAACACTGCTTCTAAATCACTCAACCCTCCTCCTAAGTCACTCAACAGCTGCTTTGTGACTTTGTGTTGGGAAGGGGTCTATATAAATATATTTGACTCCAGAATGCTCCTTTAACCATTCCAGACCATGGTGGGCCATTGTGCATTATCCTTCTGGAATATCACAGCGGTGTGGGGGGCTACATGAAGTGCATGCAGGGCTGCAGATGGCCACCAAGCAGTGAAACGTCACCATCAGTAAATGAGAGTCAGACTGATGAAGAATCAGATCGTGTGGTGGGTTCCTTTGCAATTGTCCGGCTACAAACAGCGGTTAGGAATGTGGTTAATAGAAGTCAGCTTTCCGGCCTGTCCCCCAGAGACCGCGTCTTTTAATCAAAGACCCAGCAGGACAGTTTATAGCCCACCATTTATTAGGACATCAGATTTACACATATTGCTGAAATATTTCTCAAACCTTCCGGGAGGGAGATGAAACATCTATCTAGGCCACCGTGCTGAATAATTCAGGAGATCTTTTTTCATTTGACTATCCGGAATGCTATTTATGCTAATTCATCTGCTCCCGCTATTGATAAGGAATACATACCTTGCAGAGGAGAAAGGTTTCTGGAGACGCCTTTTTTAATTAATAGCTTGCTTTATAAACACGGGTCTTGTCATGAGATGGCAGGAATCAATTAGAATGGAATGATCCATTAGTGAGTTAGCATGCGCTGTGACTAGCATCCACCCCGGCTCCATCTGCCCTGGACTTCTATTTCATCAAGTATTCTGTCAGTCAGGCCTAGCAGCATCTGCCAAGGCCTGCTAGTAGTGGGTCATCTTCAGACAGCCCAGAGAGTTCCCAGCTGTCCCAAGCAAGGGCATTTATGTTCCTGGTCATATTAAGGATGGTTCATCATATCCATCCATTCCCATAATATTCCACCCACATCTAATGACCCAGGCGGCACATATCCATGCTTGCTTGACGTTGATGTCGTATCCTTTGGTTCCTTGGTTCCAATAGAAACTGGTGAAAGAGCAAGCCGGTTCCCCGAATAGCATCAAGGTTCCACAACGCCTGAACCGAACCTGTTCAAGCACCAGGGTTCCAGGTTGGTGGAAAAAGGCTATGTCTGGAGTTTGAATGTGTGGGTTTCCTTGGGGTGCTCTGGTTTCCTCCCTGTTGCTAGGAGGTTGCTAGAAGGTGGCTGGGAGATTGCTAGGTGGTTTCTATGGTGTTAGGTAGCTGGTTGCTATGGTATCCTGGCTGGTTTCTTTTGTGTCCCATGTAGTTACTAGGGCGTTGCTATGCAAAAGCTGTGGTACCACAGGTGGTCGCTAGGGTGCTGCCAGACAGTTGCTACTATATATTAAATGGTTGCAAAAGTGTTGCTAGACAGTTGCTATAGCATCCCAAGTGGTTACTAGGGTATTGGTAAGAGGTTAATATGGTATTTAACTTGGTTACTATGGTGTTGCTAGTTTGGTTCTGTCGTATGCTAGTTGCTGTGGTGTTTCTAGGTAGATGATTGCTGTAGCATCTCAGGTGGTAGCAAGGTTGTTGTAAAATAGTTGCTAATGTGTCCCAGGTGGTTACTAGGGCATTGCTAGGCAATTGCTATGGTAGTGCTTGATGGTTGCTATGGTATGCATGACTCCATATTTGCTTGACACCATTGACTCTGACTCCCGCCAAAATCAACTGGGAGTACTGGGAACATCATTTCTGTAGTCAGGCCTCTTTGGAAAGTGAGCCTTATCAGACGTTCCCTTGAGCCGGCCTTACAGTCTTTGGCCAACATGGAGTCGACTCCGAAACCCAGATGTGCTGGAGACAAAGAGTTAAATCTTTTGGAATTGGCTTCCCCGTAACTACCCTTATCGTCTAGAGATAAATACTCAGCTAGCTACGAAGCATTTCAGCCTGAAATACATCATGGTATGTCAGAAACAATGAGTTCCTGTTCACGTTGGCTCTAAGTGCTAGCGCAACACCAGAATGCTGTTTGCTAAAATCTGTTCAGCCATCCAATTATCACAACAGCGCTCGGCTGCTTCGGCCAGAATTTGGATTTGATTAAAATATCACATCCCATCACCGGACCAGCAAACGGCTTTGTGGAAAGCCACGGCTTTATTAGCTAACCAAGGCTGATTCGGTGCACCAGAGATGCTATCATTAGTGCTAGTTATGCTAATTCATCTAGGCCTGGTAGGGAAAAGGGTAAAGATGCCCTGGCGGAGGAGCGCCTCTCTCTAATAGCTGTTTTGAACACGGAGGTGGATTGAATGCTTCTGCATTAGTGAGTTTGTGTTAACAGGATTAGCACTGCTACATGCTAAAGCAGCTCCTTCTGCTGACGTCCATTTCCAGTATATCTCTGAGACCTGCTGGAGGATCATCTCCAGCTACAAAAGTGAAGGTACTGAAGGACATGCAGAGTGATTACGTTGCAACAGTTTGAGAATGGTTGCTAGGGTGTTGCCAGGTGGCTATTATGGTAAATGTGCGTGGTTGCCAGGGTGTTGCTAGGAGGTTGCCAGAAGGTGGCTAGGAGACTGCTAGGTGGTTGCTATGGTGTTGTTAGGTAGCTGGTTCCTATGGGTGGTTGCTTTTGTGTCCTAGGTGGTTACTAGGGTGTTGCTATACAAAAGCTGTGGTCTCCCAGGTGGTTGCTAGGGTGCTGCCAGACAGTAGCAAGTATAAAATGGTTGCAAAAGTGTTGCCAGACAGTTGCTATAGCATCCCAAGTGGTTACTAGGGTGGTGGTAAGAGGTTAATATGGTATTTAACTTGGTTACTAGGGGGTTGCTAGTTTGTTGCTGTGGTGTTTCTAGGTAGATGATTGCTATGGTTGATGACAGGGTGTTGAGAAATGGTTGCTATTGTGTCCCTAGGGCATTGCTAGGCAATTGCTGTGGTATCCCAGGTTGTTGCTAAGGTACTGCCAGAGAGTTGCTATAGTATCTCAAGTGGTTGTGAAGGTATCATCCTCATTACTGGACTGGCTCACAGCTTTGTAGGCTCCTATATCTGACTGACTGTTTTATTACATGTCCAAGAGGGAAGGCATTGTTATTCCTGAATATTGGGGGAAGTGGGAATGATGGGAATGATGCTGATATCTTGAAAGCTGTAGGACAAGTTTGAGATTTTGGGACTGTAAATGTCTTCCCCCTAGGATTATGTTATCACCCCGAACTCTGGACTGGCTGGCGGCTTTGTGGGCTAATTGAGGCTGATTCCAGATGCGGAAGAGGTAGGATAAGAGGCAGCCCCCACTACCCTTCTCATTTCCGTCTGTTTTACCACCTTCTGTGATTCATTTGTTTGTTTTTGTTCATGTTCGGTTTAATGAGCTTCTGTAGTCTAACTATATTATCCCGTCCGCCTGAACATCATTATCAGCTGCTTGCTTCATTTGAAATTAACCTGCCTACATATGCACAGTGAGTATTTGTGATCAAACAAGGTGAAGACGATTCTGTCCTGGTGTTTAATAATAATTATGAATAATAATTGGAAATAAAGAGGAGAAGCGTCTCGGTATGGAGCTGTAGAGGTTCCTAATGGGTGTCCTGTGATAATCCATCCCATGCAGCTTGAACATCCTTTACACAGTTCCTGCAGATGGTGCGGTAGGGGTGGAGGTGGAGGGACACCAGGCCTTCTGGACGTGTGACAGCAAACCGTTCATCTTGGTGCTGACCACGGTGCCTCCACACACGGATTCGTTGGGCGTCTCCACCAGACTAAAGCGGGACTGGCTGAAGATGACCCGCTGCCATGTCACTCCATGACAGTCTGGTACGACACCACTGCAGTCTTTGGTGACGGTGACGTGGTGTTAAGGACAGTCGTGGTAACGGTCTGTGTGCATGTAGTCCTGCGTGGTGCAGCTGTCTGCCAATGGTGCTGCACTAACAGGAGGACTCATGGAGGACACCACTGCTCGCTGGATGTCTGAAGTGGACAGGTACTGGATGCCAGTGAAGGGAACGCAGCAATGGGGTTTACCAGACAAAAATAAGTCACCTGGTGTGCCTAAGGTGGTAGTGCCTTCAGGCTCCTGCAGATGGCGCTGCATGAGGAGGATGGGGCTGTAATTCCTTGCGGGGTCTGAGTGACGGGATCCATAGATTGGGAAGAGGTGCTACAGTGCAGGGAATGTCTCGTTCCATGTGTGGAAAATGGCTCCAGAGCAGATGTTAATGATTGGCTATAAGGAGGGACTGCATGTGGGCGTGGCCAAAGACCATAGTGTAAAGGAAGTAGCTGAATCTGCAGGTGTATGGAAGCGTACGGTCATACGGGTCTACCAGCAGTGGATAAAATCCCAGTCTACAGGGAATTCTCCTCTGGAACTGTGCCAGGGAAGGCATCAACCAAATCTGGACCAACTGACCAGTTCTTTGAACTTGTCCAGTACATGCCAAATCCAGTCACAACTGTTGTTGGTGCTGGTGGAGGCGTTACAGGTTATTAGGCACGTTTCAGTCACAGGGGGCTATATATGTTTCCCTGTATTAGATTTCCACCTGGGTGGGACCTAGATCTATAAACCAAAGACCATGGGTTAGTTGAAAGGCTTGTCGTTAGATCAGAGACACAAGGCAAAGTCTGGTTGGGTACGATAACTCCAGGAGGGAAGCTAAGGACCATAGTTGCTTGAGAAGTTCAATAGGTGTCTGTGGAGAGCAGAGGCTGCCCCCAAGCCAAGGTGCCACACCGAGTCGAGGCGTTGTTTAAACCCCGCTGCTCGGATTTGCTTGAAGTTGCGACGTCTGCTTTCCCGCTACCAACCGAGAAACAGCGCTGGAGCTTTGATGCGGTCAGGTTTTTGCCTCCCTTGCAGGCAACCAAGCAAGGGTTTCAAAGGCCCGTTCGGAGCTCTCTTTCCCCGCGTCAAAAACAAGCCTGGCGCTTTGCTCCGCAGCCTGGAGCTCCACGGGAGGTCTTCCAGAATCGTCCTCATGTTTATGAAAACAGCAAAACAGGCAATAGCCCTGTGGAGTTTAAAGGAGAGCGGGTAGCTCACCTACGTCACAACCCCACTACCCGCTCCAGGAAAGAGTGGAGCAGGATTTAGGGAGGTTTCATCATGTGGCCTTGTTTTCCAAATCTGACGGGTGCATAATACATATACCAGTAAACATCTGCATCTGCCTCATGCATCATATTCCAAAGATTAAAGCTGCTATTCGTGCTTCTCTCTGCTTGTCTCACCGCTTCGCTGCTCACTCAGTGCTCCGACCTTGCTGCTATTTAATGTATTGAAATTCCATACCCTTTTTTATTGTTAGCATTAACGACAGCACAATACACTCATCATCAAAAGAATAGCTCCGCCCAGAAGGAATCAACCAACAGGAATGAAACTTGGTGGGGAGGTTTGACATGGTGAGACATGCCAATGAGTCAAGTTTCACGCTCGGCTGAGCATGTGACGTAAGCAAGGACGAGTCTTATCTCTGTACCTGACTGACCCGACAGCCACCATTACAGACCTCCAGCGAGCAGTGGTGTCCTCCATGAGTCCTCCTGTTAGTGCAGCACCATTGGCAGACGGCTGCACCACGCAGGACTACATGCACACAGACCGTTACCACGACTGTCCTTAACACCACGTCACCCTCACCAAAGACTGCAGTGGTGTCGTACCAGACTGTCATGGAGTGACTCAGAATGGCAGCGGGTCATCTTCAGTGACGAGTCCCGCTTTAGTCTTGGTGGAGACGCCCAACGAATCCGTGTGTGGAAGCACCGTGGTCAGCACCAAGATGAACGGTTTGTCGTCACACGTCCAGAAGGCCTGGTGTCACTCAACCTCCACCAGCGTCCTGTGGGCAGCGTCCCATGACCAACGTCCTGTGACCACCGATGAAGGACTAGGGGATGACCAACACTGCACTGTGCAGCAGCAGATGAGTTATCGTCTCTGACTGTCCATCTACAAGGTGGACCAGCAAGTAGGAGTGTCTAATAGAGTGGACAGTGAGTGGACACAGTGTCTAACCACTCCACCATCTTCCATCTGATCCACTCACACCAGCACCACACACACTAACACACCACCACCACGTCAGTGTCACTGCAGTGCTGAGAATGATCCACCACCCACATCATACCTGCTCTGTGGTTGTCCGGAGGGGGTCCTGACCATTGAAGAACAGGGCACTACACCTACAGAGTGTCCTATATGGTCAGTGGAGCTCTTTTGAACCCCCCCCCAAGGGAAGTCTTTGCATGGCACTGACACTGGCTACACCTCTAGTTAACACAATGTACACAGAGGCTTTTGAGATTTGCGGCTGGTGAAATGAGACTCTGATATGAAAGTGAAGAGATGGCCGCCCTGCAGCACTTCACCCCCACCACACTAACGTCTGGACGGAAAGTTGAGCCCTGAGACCCTCCAGTCGATTTTCTTCCTGATTGGCCTCTCTCGCTGCCTCAAGTGGGACGGCTACATTGTGCTTGAGAGAGCCATTCAGTTGTCACCGAGATGAGCAGGGCTGATCAATAAGGCCAGTTAATCGAGGAGCCTTTAGATATCTCCATGGCGACTGTCGCTTCAACGAGCTTCCATGCGGCATCCTGAGGTGCCACGGGAAAGCGCTATGAGGGTATCACCCTAAAGGGGCCAATTCATGTGTGCTAGATTCATGAGCGTGAGTCAATAGCTGAAAACCGAGGAAGAAGAAGTCATAAAGTCAGATGACTAGGCTCAGGCTCATGTCCTGTACTGGGGCTTTCAATGTCACAGGACACCCAGGGTACAACACTCCTCCTCCAGTGGCAGGAGAAGTTCCTCCCTTTAGAACCTCCACTGGAGTAACAGTACTAAAGTATGTACCTTCAGATGTACTTAAGTATGGAGAGTAACAGTACTAAAGTATGTACCTTCAGATGTACTTAAGTATGGAGAGTAACAGTAGTAAAGTACGTACCTTCAGATGTACTTAAGTATTGATAGTATCAGTACTAAAGTATGTACCTTCAGATGTACTTAAGTATGGAGAGTACCAGTACTAAAGTACGTACCTTCAGATGTACTTAAGTATGGAGAGTAACAGTACTAGAGTATGTACCTTCAGATGTACTTAAGTATGGAGAGTAACAGTACTAAAGTATGTACCTTCAGATGTACTTAAGTATGGAGAGTAACAGTAGTAAAGTATGTACCTTCAGATGTACCTAAGTATGGAGAGTAACAGTAGTAAAGTATGTACCTTCAGATGTACCTAAGTATGGAGAGTAACAGTACTAAAGTATGTACCTTCCGATGTACCTAAGTATGGAGAGTAACAGTACTAAAGTATATACCTTCAGATGTACTTAAGTATGGAGAGTAACAGTACTAAAGTATATACCTTCAGATGTACTTAAGTATGGAGAGTAACAGTAGTAAAGTATATACCTTCAGATGTACTTAAGTATGGAGAGTAACAGTACTAAAGTACGTACCTTCAGATGTACTTAAGTATGGAGAGTAACAGTAGTAAAGTATGTACCTTCAGATGTACTTAAGTATGGAGAGTAACAGTACTAAAGTATGTACCTTCAGATGTACTTAAGTATGGAGAGTAACAG
The DNA here is from genome assembly GCA_024036415.1 of Prochilodus magdalenae. Classification (NCBI taxonomy): domain Eukaryota; kingdom Metazoa; phylum Chordata; class Actinopteri; order Characiformes; family Prochilodontidae; genus Prochilodus; species Prochilodus magdalenae. The sequence goes on from JAMWET010001610.1 coordinate 196,204, forward strand.
TAGTAAAGTATGTACCTTCAGATGTACTTAAGTATGGAGAGTAACAGTACTAAAGTATGTACCTTCAGATGTACTTAAGTAAGGAGAGTAACAGTACTAAAGTATGTACCTTCAGATGTACTTAAGTATAGAGAGTAACAGTAGTAAAGTATGTACCTTCAGATGTACTTAAGAGAACAGGTTATATTAGCTAGAACCAAGCTCTATCCAACAGGTTAGAAAAAGCTCAAAACCACTGAATCCTGATTGGTGGACTCGCTTCACACTTCTCTTGTTTGGACGTGATAGGTTTATAAGCTCATATGAGCCAAAAGGAAGAAAGCTCATTTGACCATGATGTGGAAGAGTAAACATAAGCTTTTTGGATTTAAGATTTAAGATATAACCTGACTACAAAGTAAAAAGAAGACTCCTAGCAAACACCCGGAATACCTGGTAGGCCACCAAAATGCATTTGTATTGCAATATGTGATAGAAGCTCACCAGACCAAAAACTGGGCCCCCTGTGACTGAAACCTACCCCTCCACCAGCACCAACACCAGCTGTGGTTGGATTGGGCATGGAGTGAACACGTTTCTGGATGTAGCTACATCAGTGTTCAGACACTCTTCCATCAAAGGATTGGGCAGTTGTTCCAGATTTGGTGGATGCCTTCCCTGGCACAATTCAGAGGAGAATTATCCACCGCTGGTAGACCCGTATGACCGTATGCTTCCATACACCTGCAGATTCAGCTACTTCCCTCACACTATGGTCTTTGGCCACGCCCACATGCTCAGTCACTCCTTTTAGCCAATCATTAACATCTGCTCTGGAGCGTTTTCCACACATGGAACGAGACATTCCCTGCACTGTAGTACCTCTTCCCAATCTATGGATCCCATTACTCACACCCCACAGGGATTAATAGCCCCGTCTTCTTCGAGCAGCAGCGCCATCTGCAGGAGCCTGAAGGCACTACCACCTTAAACACCAGGGTGACTCATTCTTTGGTCTGAGGAGCTTATAAACCTCACAGTACTTGGCTGCCACAGCATTACACCAGCACATATACCCCATCCAATATTCCTCACCGAGGCTTTCCGAAGAAGATCGGAGCTCTATGGGTTCGTCTGAATGACATCACTCGTTGTTAGACCTGCGTCTTCCATCTGTTTCTGATCCCCTGCGTGTTAGTGCCAGTGGCCATTTGGCACCGAACGGGCATCGGCCTCGCAGTCAGCGCCTCTGGACGGCTGCCCTGGCCCTGAGCAACAAATCCAGACTGCTATCGCAAAGTTCCAGCTTCTCAAGTCCAAGATTGATTGTGAGGCGATTAAGGCTAAATGGGTATTTAATAGTTGCGCTGAACGCATTATTTATTGAATGCTTTTAATGAAGCATGAGTCAAGACTTGCAGGAGGGGTTTGGACCAGGCCCGAGTTCTGTGTGCAATATACACGGCCCATTAGCAATCAGCACTGACCTCTGAGAAATGCGGCTCTTGGATTTATGGTGAGAACAATGTTCACGTTGGCACGCCATCGCAGCCTTTGGGTGCTTTATTGACTTTCGAGACCTTGGAGAGTTTCACAATCATGTTCACGTAGACTGCAGTTTGCATTTTATGCTGTATGCTGTAATTAGCGGACCCCCAGGACCCTCTGGAACTTCAGAGGAGGCTTAATGATTGCTGTGAAATGCAAAAAATACCATCCTGGTTTCTCCTACATTGGCTTTCGTTTCATTACAGACTGTATGAAGCCAAGTTCAGACTCATGGAGCCTTTAAATAATGTTCCACTGACCAATGCATGACCGAAACACACTCAACATCAAAAGAAAAGCTGCACCCAGGAGGAATCAACCTGGTGGGGAGGTTTGACAGTGTGAGACATGGCAATGATTCAAGTTTCACACTCAGTCTAAGCAGGGACAGCGAGCAGTGATGCCCTCCATGAGTCAGCACCATTGGCAGACGGCTGCACCACGCAGGACTACATGCACACAGACTGTTACCACGACAGTCCTTAACACCACGTCACTGTCACCAAAGACTGCAGTGGTGTCGTACCAGACTGTCATGGAGTGACTCAGAATGGCAGCGGGTCATCTTCAATGATGAGTCCCGCTTTAGTCTTGGTGGAGACGCCCAACGAATCCGTGTGTGGAGGCACCGTGGTCAGCACCAAGATGAACGGTTTGTTGTCACACGTCCAGAAGACCTGGTGTCCCTCCACCTCCACCCCTACCACACCATCTGTGTGAGGATGTTCAAGCTGCATGGGATGGATTATCACAGGACTCCATTAGGAACCTCTACAGCTCCATACCGAGACGTCTGGCGAGTTGGGTTAGCGAACACGGCGGCCCGACACCATACTGAGAGACAGACTTCTGTATGTGTAGCTCAAAAAATGTTGTCCCGAGGAGAATTCCCTGTAGGCTGGGATTTTATCCACTGCTGGTAGACCCGTATGACCGTACGCTGCTTCCATACACCTGCAGATTCAGCTACTTCCTTCACACTATGGTCTTTGGCCATGCCCACACGCAGTCCCTCCTTTCAGCCAATCATTAACATCTGCTCTGGAGCCATTTTCCACACATGGAACGAGACATTCCCTGCACTGTACCACCTCCTCCCAATCTATGGATCCCATCACTCACACCCCACAGGGATTTATAGCCCCATCTTCTTCGAGCAGCAGTGCCATCTGCAGGAGGCTGAAGGTACTACCACCTTAAACACATTTTTGAGTCTGTGAGCTTACAACTTAACAAAAAGGTTCTGAAGGAAAAAACTGAATAACAAGTGGTTAATGCAGAGAGAGAGATAAAAACACGACAAGCACCGCCCCCCCCCAGTCCCCCAACCTGCCCCACCGCTCTACGCCTCTGCCAGGTACCAGACAGATTCTGCCACAGAAATAGCTCCCTAACTCTCCACGGTGGCGCGCCTTAATCCGGTTGGACACTGAGACCGATAGGGAGCACAGCTGCAAATAAGATATAATTTCCCTCTAAATGAATCCAGCGCTTCCGGGTGGTGTCTGAACCGGGGCTCCACCACCGCATATTAGAGCTGAGGGCCTCTTCAAGCTTCACTCTAAAAATGGTCCAGATTTGATCAATTACAGCCGCAGTAATCGCAAATCAGCAGAGCTCAGTCTGAACTGCCAGCAGACGGGCCGGTTCAGGAATACAGGGAGGCTCGTCTTCCTCGTGAGGATCCATGACTGTTTCTAGTATTATGGCGAGGGCTGTAATAGCAGGTATTAAATAAGTGTCCAATAAAATTAATGTACTGAGCTCGGCTCGACTCCAGCTCTCAGAGGACTCCGGTTCTGGTTTTTACCCAGTAAATCTGTTTCATTAACCGTATTATCGGGTCCACCTCCTTGTATCTCCACTCACCGTTCACTGTATCAGCTCCACTGACCATACAGGACACTCTGTAGGTGTACAGGTCCAGACTGTAGTCCATCTGTTTCTCTGTATACTGTATCACCCTGTTCTTCAATGGTCAGGACCCCCACAGGACCACCACAGAGCAGGTATGATGTGGGTGGTGGATCATTCTCAGCACTGCAGTGACACAGATGTGGTGGTGGTGTGTTAGTGTGGGCGGTGCTGGTGTGAGTGGATCAGACACAGCAGTGCTGCTGGAGTGTTTAGACACTGTGTCCACTCACTGTCCACTCTATTAGACACTCCTACCTTGCTGGTCCACCTTGTAGATGGACAGTCAGAGACGATAGCTCGTCTGTTGCTGCACAGTGCAGTGTGGGTCATCCTCTAGTCCTTCATCAGTGGACACAGGACGCTGCCCACAGGACGCTGCCCACAGGACGTTTCCCACAGGACGCTGCTCACAGGACGCTGCCCACAGGACGCTTCCCACAGAACGCTGCCCACAGGACGCTGCCCACAGGACGCTGCCCACAGGACGGTGTCCACAGGATGCTCCCTGGTGTTGTGCTGGATAGTTTTGGTGGGTGGACAATTCTCAGTCCAGCAGTGACACTGAGATGTCCAGCAGCACTGCTGCGTCTGATCTACATACACTGTATTGCCAAATGTATTCGCTCGTCTGTCTTCACCCGCATATGAACTTGAGTGACATCCTGTTCCTAATCCATAGGGTGTAATATGAGGTCGGCCCACCCTTCACAGCTAGAACAGCTTCAACTCCTCTGGGAATGCTTTCCACAGGGTTAGGAATGTGTGTACGGGAATTTTAGTCCAGTCTACTAGAAGCAGTGAGGTCAGACACTGATGTTGGACGAGAAGTTCTGGCTCTCAGTCTCTGCTCGAACTCATCCCCAAGGTGTTCTGTCAGGTTGAGGCCAGGACTTGTCACTCCAGAGAACCCGTCTCCACTGCTTTAGAGTCCAGGGGCGGAGCTTTACACCACTGCGTTCCACGCTCTGCACTGCGCTCTGTGATGTAGGCTGGGATGCAGCTGCTCGCCATGGAAACCCATTCCATGAAGCTCTACACACTGTTCCTGAGCTGATCTGAAGGACACATGAAGTTTGGAGGTCTGTAGTGATGGACTCTGTAGAAAGTTGGTGACCTCTGTGCACTATGACCCTCAGCATCCGCTGACCCCGCTCAGTCATTGTACGTGTCCTACAACTTCCTGGTGAGCTGCTGTCGTTCCCAATCGCTCCCACTGTGTTCTAATCCCACTGACAGTGGACTGTGGAATATTTAGTAGGGAGGGAATTTCAGGACTGGACTTGTTGCACAGGTGGGATCCTATCACGGTACCACGCTGGAGTTCACTGAGCTCCTGAGAGCGACCCATTCTCTCACTAACGTCTGTAGGAGCGGTCTGCATGTCTAGGTGCTAGGTTTAATACACCTGTGGCCATGGAAGTGATTGGAACACCGGAGTTCATTGATTTGGATGGGCGAGTGAATGCTTTTAACATCACAGTGCCAGGGAAACGAAACGAGAACCTGAGCCTGACTGCTCAGATTGGTGTTCTTGGAATGTATGTAAATTAGCGCATACACAGTACCAATCGTCAATGCCTCATTTGCATATTTAAAAAGAAATTTTCAGAAAACTCATAATACTAAAAAATAATTGTCGTAATGCAGGTAATCAATGGGGGGAGGTACGTGGTGGTCTCTAGTAGTTCATATTGTACCCTATTCGGCTGTAGTGTAGAATCTCCAGTAACAGACCTACAGAAATGAGCCCATACAGAGATCCCAGACCCCAGACTTGAGCAGCTGGCTGATTAATGCACATCCTCTAAGCACACGCTGTTCCTCTTTAATAAATGGGAGTGTGGGATTAATGGGTGCAGTCGTTTATCTCTCAAATCTGAAGAGAGAGAGAGAAAAAAATAGGCCTTAAATATTTAAGTAGTCGTTCTGTGCAAATCGCTCTGACTCGGTTTGACTCACCGTAATCGACATGCTGTGTCTGTAGTTTACAGCGGAGAAAAAAGACCCGCGGCCATGTAAACATTTTCCTCAGACGTCGGCCTCCTGAGCCCACCCATGCATGAGCCCCCCCCACCCAAGCACGAACGCAGAAAACACTGTGAGCCCAATTTTCGATGCTTTATTTGTCTCCCCCTGCCACGGTCAGCAGCTGTTGCACCCACTCTATTTAATGCATGGCTGGACTCCTTCTCAGAATGCGTGCAGGCCCATAGCGCCCGTGGAGGAGAGGGAGTGGAGCAACGATCCGTCAGCTGTTCAATACCACCACGCCAGAGCGTGGGTACCTAGCCAGAACAGCGGAGGGGGCCGCACAGGCCTGGGGGGCTACAGCACAGTGTCGTCTGGAATGCCAAGTTATGGTAGACTGTTCTCCGATGTTCTGTATAGAAGGTATGTGGCTTTCGTCGCCCACATGCCGTTATACACCCCACTTTACACCCTATGGTCTGCTCCTAGAATGAAACGAGCTGTTCCCTCATGAATATTCATGAGATCATGAATATTCTAATTAGCTCTGCTCTGATTGGCTGGTTTACAGCGAGACGCCACACCAGAGATGCACAGACGCAACATGTGGAAATAGACTAAATGAAATGAGACTCTGTGTAAATAAGCTCCACCCTCATACTATGTAGTTAGCTATGCTAGTTAGCTTATGCTAGTAGCCAACGTTAGCTAGGATAGCTACTGGCTCCATCTAGACCAACGTACAGTAGATTAAAGTGGATCCTCACTATGGAACTCTCAGTTTGAGATGATCTGCTTCAACCGGCACACACGGATACAATCACACAGCATGGCTGCTACCTACAGGCTGCTTTTGGGGTTGGGATGCTAATAGAGGTGGAGCTGCTTGTCTATTCAGTCTCTTCAGGGTCAAACGCTGAGTGGAGCTGCTCCGTATTGTCCTAGAGTTTGGAAAGCTGTCCGGAGTGGAATGTGCAGACTGCTGGATCAAAGTGGTTCGGGGATCCTGTTGAAGATGTGGGAGCTGAAGTTCCCGTACTCCAGCTTGTTTGTGTATTTTCTGCTCCACCTTAAATGGTGCAACTGTTACATTCTGGCACCTGTAAAAGCTGAAGCATTTAAGGTGGACGGGAACATTGGATGAAGAAGCAGGTCAATAGGAAGCCACTTCAGCCTGGTTGACCTCCCCTTCCCAGCCGGATTTCTCCACATAGTCCACCATTTTGGTTGCTGGAGCTCCATTGTGGTTGTATGTAAATGTTGGAAGATATTAAATATGTTCTGTAAGAGTTTAGGATTTGGAATCGGATCGTCTTACCGTCCTCTTTTGGAAGTGCGGAATTTGGATCAAAAAGAGGCACAACCGTGTTTGTTGTCTTCTTGAGGTGTCTCCTCAGGGGTTGCTAAAAATGAATGGGAGTCTATGGGAGGAACTAGGGATGAATAAACGACATAGAGGAGTGTGGGTCAGTATGTTTGTGGATTAGAATTTGAGGATCTGTCCTGAGTGGGAACATGCTGTTTGCTGGCTGTAGGGACAAGGAGACAATAGGGTTTGAATGGGGGTGAAAATGAATGGGAGTCTATGGAAGGAAAGAATGATGGGGGAAAATAGTAAAACAGACGAATTTAGAATTTGTGCAAGAGGGTCTGCCCTGAGACAGTGTACAGCTCTGGAGAAATGTAAGAGCCCACCTGAAAGTGATCAGTGTCTCTAGCTGTACAGGTTCTGGGTTTGTGTTGGACCAGAATTCCTCAGTTCTGTTTGATTCTCTACACTACTGGAACCATGTCTCCCAAACTCCAGATCAGATATTGTATTAGATCTGTGTATTTAGAAAATCACTAATGACCTCCAGAAGCCTGTTTTTAGAACCATGCTCGCTGTGCGTTTCACCCCAGCCACCGCTCGCCAGTCTCTCTGTAGGTCACTCGAGGTCATCTTACGGTGGGTAAGGGACATTGGAATGAGGTGGCGCTCATCACGGTCAGTAGAGAGTGGGTTTGGCCCTCTGCCAGTCTGTAGCTGTGTTGTCCTGTGTGTTGGCTGCTGGACCTTGTTCTTATGAACCAGACGCTCACTGTATCTGCCAGTAAAGCTAGAACCCAACCTTCGGTTCCTCACTAAGAACCTGAACCTCTGATTTATTTCCAGGGCTGTGTGTGGTAAGGTAGATGGGCGTGTACTTTTCCTCTAGTCAGAACGAATAACAATAGTGCTGCATATTGACAGTGATTGACAGTCCTTAATAGCATTGAAAGCCGACATTCCAGTGAAGGAGACCTGGAGATCTACATGCATCACCTGGTGGGGTTAATATTGGTGCACTGAACATGGTTAGATATGTAATCAGAGGAGGGTTAATGCCACATTTACGAAACAAGGTTGCTGGAAACGTTGTATATGAAATGTTAGAGTGTGTGAGAGAGAGATAGGGAGAGAGAGAGAGAGAGAGAGAGAGAGAGAGAGAGGGGGCGAGAGAGCAGAGGAAAGACTGTGAAATCACAGGCGCTGTATGATTTATGGCACCCGCGGTGATTTTCAATCTACGTTTTAACACACTCTCCAATCTCCAGCCCACAAGCTCCCCTCGCCATTCCCCCACCACCCTCCCCCACCCCACAACCCTATCCTCAATTATCCACCCTGCTATTCCAGCATGTAGCAGCGCTCCTAAATTGGTCCCATTTGTTTCAATTAGCCATAGACACTGACCTCAGCATAGCACTGCCTTTCAACACGGGCAATAACAGGCTCCAGTGCGAGCGACGGTGAATGCCTTAAGTCATCAGAACTCCCGTAAATGCGGAATGCAAGGTCACGACTCCCGGCTCAGGACCGCACAGTGTCACGTACCGTAACCTATTACTAGTGTTCTAATGTCTTTGGTGGTTCATGTGGACCGGCTCAAATTGTGAAAAGGCCTGGCAGAACACATGTGAGTTTAAATTATTCACTCTGTGAACACAGTCGCTTCCCAGGGTGGGCAATTTCTCCGATTCGGTACCCCGTTCTCCGCACTAACCTTGACCTCCAGGAGGTATCTGAGCGGAGGATGTGTGTGGGGCGTTTTGGGAGCATATTTTAGCATTAAGAGTGCAGGCTCAGGGCAAACAGACTAGACGCCGGCCTTGCCTAAGTGCTCAGAATATGTTAAAACGGGAGAACATAGCTCTAAGTTCAAGACCTGAGCAATGGCGTATCGTCGCTGTCCAAAGAAAAAATGTATCTTCATTTTTTCCCGTTTTTACTTTTATACCTCATTTGAGCACAGTAGCTGCTGTTTACACGGTGTGCAACATTTGCGATGATTGGACCTACAGAAATGGCCCAAAATCGTTGGAAAGACGTCTGGTTCCATTGACTTCCATTCAAATTAAATGA
>JAMWET010001610.1:210000-230000 GCA_024036415.1 Prochilodus magdalenae
TCTGTTTGTGAGACAGTCAGTCAGTCATTCAGTCTGTCAGGCAGTCAGTCAGTCTGTCTGTCTGTCTGTCAATCTGTCAGTCAGTCAGTATGTCAATTAGTCTGTTTGTCATTTAGACAGTCAGTCTTTCTGTTTGTCAATCAATCATTCTGTTTGTGTGTCAGTCAGTCAGTCTGTAAATCAATCAGTCTCTCTGTGAGACAGTCAGTCAGTCACTCTGTCAATCAGTCAGTCAGTCTGTCAATTAATGAATCAATCTGTCTGTGAGGCAGTCAGTCTGTCAGTCTGTCTGTCAATCAGTCAGTCAGTCTATCAGTCTGTCTGTCAGTCAATCAGTCTGTTTGTCTGTCAGGCAGTTGGTCAGTCAGTCTGTCTATCAGTCTGTTTGTGAGACATTCAGTCAGTCAGTCATTCAGTCAATCAGTAAATCTGTCTGTCAATCAGTCAGCCTGTCTTTATGTCAATCAATCAGTCTAATTGCATGTCTGTCTGTGAGGTAGTCAGTCAGTCAGTCTTTCAATCAGTCTGTCTGTATATCAGTCAGTCAGTCTGTCTGTCTGTCAATCAATCAGTCTGTTTGTGAGACGGTCAGTCAGTCATTTAGTCTGTCAGCCAGTCTGTCTGTCTGTCTGTCAATCTGTCAGTCAGTCTGTATGTCAATCAGTCTGTTTGCCATTTAGACAGTCATTTAGTCTGTCAGTCAGTCAGTCAGTCTTTCTGTCTGTCAATCAATCAGTCTGTTTGTCTGTCAGTCAGTCTGTAAATCAATCAGTCTCTCTGTGAGACAGTCAGTCAGTCTGTCAATCAATCAGTCTGTCTGTGTGTCAATATCTATATTAATATCTATTGATCTATCTATTTTACCGCTTCCACCTTGTACCTAAGCAGTGGAAGGTTCAGGTACTCCTGGTCTTCTTGATGGTTGACGTGTAAATGTCAAGGTCACGCCTCCCCTGCAGGTAACACACCAGACCAGCTGAACTTAACATCCTAATAAACACCCGATAAACCAAATTACAGCCCGTGATAATTAAACCCAACCATCTCCTTTATCCATCACCTGAGCAAACCAGCCTCCCTTTACACTGGTGTTAATGACACACAGAGAATCGGCCAATAGAAATGCTCGAAATCTGCCTTGACTACATTTTAACTTCGTACCAGCTGCGCTTGTGGTCAAGGTCAACTTCAGCACGTTCGATTGGATTTCCTTAACCACGTCTTCATATCATTTGAATTCAGTCCAGCAGGTGCAGCTGTGTGGACCATCTGTAACAGCTCGCTGTGCTGCGCTACTCTCTCTCCCCAGTCAAAGAAAAACAATAGCGGGGAGATGCAAGACGGGGCACATGAAGAGAAGCTGAGCCTGGCACTTCTAGCTGGAAGACAGCCGCCCGGCTCCGCTCCGCTCCGGCCCCCAGAGGAGAAGAGCTTTGGGCTGTTTGATGATCAAAGCGCTTGAGCCCGTGCGAAGGTGAGCTCAGTCGGGGTCCGTCTGCAGGCAGGTTCCGCACATATACAGAGGGGATATCGGGGAGGACGTTGGTGGGTTCATGGTCTACAAGGCAAAGAAAGCAATGCTTTGGTTTATGGGTTGCTTAGATGTACCGGACGTGCGTAAAGGTCATCCAACATGAAGGTCATTTCCTTCTTCACCGACTGTAAAACACTTTGCTGCTCTCCTACAGTTCGCATTACACGGACTGAGGGACTCAAATGCGTATCGTTTCCACACGACTGAAACATAATTCATCAACACATTTACTCAGCATGGAGCTGTAGAGGTTCCTAATGGTGTCCTGTGATAATCCATCCCATGCAGCTTGAACATCCTCACACAGTTCCTGCAGATGGTGCGGTAGGGGTGGAGGTGGAGGGACACCAGGTCTTCTGGACGTGTGACGACAAACCGTTCATCTAGGTGCTGACCACGGTGCCTCCACACACGGATTCGTTGGGCGTCTCCACCAAGACTAAAGCGGGACTCGTCACTGAAGATGACCCGCTGCCATTCTGAGTCACTCCATGACAGTCTGGTACGACTGCAGTCTTTGGTGACGGTGACGGGGTGTTAAGGACAGTCACTGTAATGGTCTGTGTGTGTCCTGCATGGAGGTTCCAGCTTACAAAAGCAGCACTGCTGGTGTTAACAGCGGAGTAGCCGGCCAAGGGAGCACAAGGTAGTGCAGGGGTTCTGCCGCTCTGGGGAGTAGGATGCGGCCCTGAGCAAGTACTGGGGCCCATGGCATATTTGTGTACCAGGATGAGATCTATCTATCTATCTATCTATCTATCTATCTATCTATCTATCTATCTATTTATCTATCTATCTATCTATCTATCTATCTATCTATCTATTTATCTATTATCTATTTATCTATCTATCTATCTATCTATCTATCTATCTATCTATCTATCTATCTATCTATCTATTATCTGTCTATCTATCTATCTATCTATCTATCTATCTATCTATCTATCTATCTATCTATCTATCTATCTATCTATCTATTATTTGTCTATCTATCTATCTATCTATCTATCTATCATCTATCTATCTATCTATCTATCTATCTATCTATCTATCTATCTATCTATCTATCTATCTATCTATCTATCTATCTATCTATCATCTGTCTATCTATCTATCTATCTATCTATCTATCTATCTATCTATCTATCTATCTATCTATCTATCTATCTATCTATCTATCTATTTTTCTAAAGAAAAGCACTGAGTTAATGTACAGACAGACCAGGTCCAACCTCCCCATGAGCAAGCCAGAGGCGACAGTGGCGAGGAACAACTCCCTTGAGTAAGGAAGAAACCTCGAGAGGAACCAGGCTCAGGGGCGGAACCCAACCTGCTCCGGCCCAACCCGGATGAAGAGAAAAGGACAGAACTAACAGGAGAAGAAGCTTAGAACATCTATTAGATCCAGTCTGATTAGTCTGATTAGTAGACTTGCTGTGGTTCTTGTTTTTCGTTAGCTCATTTTTTATTAGCCTTAGCTTTCACCACTGCAGTGGTAAGCTCCCTGGAGATGAATGAGGCCCCTCTGATGTTCTCGGGTGCTTTAATGATAAGGAGATGGGTTCTATGGTTGAGGTGACAGGAGATCAGAACCACAGTGCCTACACTGAGCTGCTGAGCACCCAGGTTTTCCCTTTTGCTCATCATCTTACCGAGGAACACAACATTCCTATCCTGATATTCCAAGACGACAGTGCTGGCATTCACAGGGCTGCAGATGTGACCGATTGGCATGATGGACATTCAAGAGCATTCAGGAGCATTCATACCTCTGGACTGGCCCCAGATTTGAACCAGTGAAAAGCCAGGGAAGGCATCCACCAAATCCAGACCAGCTGACCAATCCCTTGATGGAAGAGTGTCTGAACGTTGATGTGACCTACATCCAGAAACTTGTCCAGTCCATGCCCAATCCAACCCCAGCTGTTATTGGTGCTGGTGGAGGTGTTACATGCTATGGAGTCACGTTTATGTTTATTTTATGGCCACCAAAAAAGCCAGTCATTCTTATTTGCTCGGCTGCTTCGGAAGACCCCAGTGATCAGTTTGCTTCCTGATCTCCATGAAGACCCCAACGTTGACCAACAGGCTATTTATGCAGCTTAGCTTCCATTCAAAGTTAATACAATTCACAGGAATGGGTGGAGCCATTGTTGCCAATGAGTGGAGCTTATTGACTGTGGGCCGAATGGGCAGTCATATGGAAACGTGGTCATGGTGGAGACATCACATGCATGATGAAATCATAACAGGCCATATATGCCACTTAGATTCCTGTTTATGCTATCTGAATGGACCCACCCTACTGGGTCGCCACTACAGGGACCACACAGCCGGGTTCTGTTGTGTTTTCCAAGATATGGATCCAGCCAGGGAAGGTTCAGTCAGCAGTTGTGCATTCCTTCATCTTGCTGTTTGGTTGGTTTCCAGAGCACGTCGTGCCCTACTGCCTCTGATCGTCCCGTTGGTTGGGTGGTGGTCACATGATAGAGCGATAAAACAGCATGAGGAATGCAGATCAGGCTTTTACAGCTTCAATTAAACAGCACCACGGACAGCGCTCCCTCTACCGCATCCCTCTCTCCCTCTCCGTTTAATGGAGACGTTCCCCGGCTTTATGACCCCTCCATTTAATCGCTGGTGCCTCATCCTTCAGTGTGGAGAAAAAAGGAAGAAACAGGGAGAGATTGATTGGTTACTCAATCTTTGTAACCATGCCGATTGACCACACTCTTATTTATTGCCAGGATTCCATAGGATTTCCTGCAACAGCCAATCAAAACAAAGGCTTCTTTGGAGGCGCTCTGCTGGGATACGGAGGCTGCGTTGCAGACATGCTTCTTCACCGGTGCTGCTGTTTTATGTCCTCATGACAGCAGTGAATCGGAAGGGCATGTAATTAGACTGGCTGGGGAGCCGTTACACACGGAGCTGTACTACAACCGCCTTTATGTGTGGAGCTCTGAATGCTACAGTGATGATACACTTCTTAGTGAGGCTACAACTGAGTCACTCCATGACAGTCTGGTACCACACCACTGCAGTCTTTGGTGACGGTGACGTGGTGTTAAGGACAGTCGTGGTAACGGTCTGTGTACATGTAGTCCTGCGTGGTGCAGCCGTCTGCCGATGGTGCTGCACCAACAGGATGACTCATGGAGGCTCATTGCTGTTTGGTTGCTTTCACATCATGCCCTGCTGCCTCTGACCGTCCCATTGGTTGGGTGGTGGTCACATGATAGAGCGATAAAGCAGCATGAAGAATATAGACCAGGCTTTTCTGTGAGGTTACAACAGAGTCACTCCAGAACGTCTGGCACGACACCACTGCAGTCTTTGGTGACAGTGACGTGGTGTTAAGGACAGTCGTGGTAACGGTCTGTGTACATGTAGTCCTGCGTGGTGCAGCCGTCTGCCAATGGTTCTGCACTAACAGGATGACTCATGGAGGACACCACTGCTCGCTGGATGTCTGTACTGATGGTTGTTGGCTCAGTTGGCTACAGTGACAGGGTCTTACGTCACATGGGCAACCGAGTGTGAAACTGGAATGATTGGCATGTCTCACAATGTCAAACCTTCCCACCAAATTTCATTCCTGTCAGTTGATTTCTTCTGGGCGTGGCTGTTTGTGCTGCTATTCGTTTGATGTTGAGTATAGACACAATGGGAAACATGTCACATGGCCGGGAAACCATGTGACAAAGCCTCTTACATAAACCTGAACCTCAGTGGCTCGACTGTTAGACTGAAACCCCGCAATTACCGAAAAGGCCAAGGATTACCGAAAGAAGAAAATCCAGGTGAATACAGGGGTACAGGTTCAGCAGTGTTTCCGTAATGCATTCAGACGTCCCTCAGTTGCACTCTTTGTGGGAGTGATGAGCTCCTGGCTTTCACACGAGTTCCCGAATTCCCGAAACAGGAAAGTTCTGCTCTTAAACTGCTTACAGCACCTTTCTCAGTGCTTCACCGAAGCAGCATGAAATCCTTTCAGCTGGTTTATGATGGAGATTTGGGGGCAATTTTCTCTCAATAGGACTCGCATAACCTACATTCAGTTACTGGGAGCTGGATTCGGGAGTACGGAATAATAATACGGCTCAAGGTATGTCTTTTTATATAATGACACTTAACAGTGACGGTTTAGCCGGGGAATATGCAGGAGAGACAGTCTCTCGTCTTCTAGGATGTAGAATCGGATTGTTCGGGTGGAGGTTTAACCCTTTAATGTCCTCACCAAGAAAAGAGAAAGGAATTTTGTTTGTTTGTTTGTTTGGGAGATAAATAAAAAAGCACACAGTGAATTACAGAGGGCGGTACCTGGAAGTCTTGGTCATGCTCTTCTGACCAATGTCCAGACATTCCTAGTTATATGACATTTTGTATTGTCCTACTGGAAAATCCCACCTGTCCAGGGAAGACAATCGGCATGTGTGGGTGTATGTGACCCAAATCGGTTGGGAGTGCCTTCCGTGTAAATGAGTAGGCTTGGAGAACGCCGACTTCCTTCACAAGCTACATGCTGCCGTGGTCATAATAATGTGACTCAACTGTCTAAAATCCAGCTCTCTCTTTATCGGATTTCTTATTCAGAATTCTGGGACTCGGTCTAATCTAGGAAATGGGAGTACGTTGTTAACATGGCCACTTCTTCCCTTATCCAGTTCCACCTTAAATAGGGTTGGAATTACATTACAACGCCTGTATAACACATAGCATTTAAGGTGGAATGGAACATTCACAAAACAGCCTGCCATTTAAGAACTTTAGCTCTCGGTTGCTTTCTATTCCCCAGCTTCCTAATCCAATTTTCTGTTCGACCTTAAATGCTACGACTTATACAGGCATCATATATCCCTATTTAAGGTGGAACTGAAAATTTACAAATA
Source organism: Prochilodus magdalenae (assembly GCA_024036415.1). Taxonomy (NCBI): domain Eukaryota; kingdom Metazoa; phylum Chordata; class Actinopteri; order Characiformes; family Prochilodontidae; genus Prochilodus; species Prochilodus magdalenae. The sequence goes on from JAMWET010001610.1 coordinate 216,427, forward strand.
AGACTGCCCTTTAAGAACCTTACTTCTCAGGCCCTTTCCGAGTCACCAGCTTCCTAATCCAATTTTCTGTTCCACCTTAAATACTACGTCTTATACCGGCATCGTGATGTAATTCCATCCCTATTTAAGGTGGAACTGAAAATTCACAAAACAGGCTGCCATATAAGAACTTTAGCGCTCCCTTCTTTTCTATTCACCAGCTTCCTGATCCAGTGTTCTGTTCCACCTTAAATGCTATATATTATACAGGCGTCGTAATGCTATGCATCCCTATTTAAGGTGGAACTGAAAATTCACAAATGAGGCTGCCATATAAGAACTTTAGCTCTCAGTTCTTTCCTATTCACCAACTTCCTAATCCAATGTTCTGTTCCACCTTAAATGTTACATTTTATATAGGCGTCGTAATGTAATTCCATCCCTATTTAAGGTGGCACTGAAAATTCACAAATCAGGCTGCCATATAAGAACTTTAGCTCCTGGTTCCTTTTTGTTCACCAGCTTCCTAATCCAATATTCCGTTCCACCTTAAATGCTACATCTTATAAAGTGTCATAATGTAATTCCATCTCTATTTAAGGTGGAATGAAAAATTCACAAATCAGGCTGCCAGTTGAGAACTTTAGCTCCCGGTTCCTTTTTGTTAACCATCTTCCTAATCCAATATTCCGTTCCACCTTAAATGTTACATCTTATACAGGCGTCGTAATGTTATGCATCCCTATTTAAGGTGGAACTGAAAATTCACAAATCAGGCTGCCATATAAGAACTTTAGCTCTCGGTTCCTTTCTGTATACCAGTTGCCTAATCCAATGCTCTGTTCCACCTTAAATGCTACAGGTTGTACAGGTGGCAGAATGTAACTGCAGCACCATATAAGGTGGAATGGAAAACAAGCTGTCGAATAGGATCTCTAGCTTCCGCATCCGTAAGAGGATCCTGGACAACTTTAATCTGAAGTCTGCACATGTACTTCGGACAACTTCCCAAATCTTGGACATTATGGTGCAGCTTGTCTCAGCACTGGACACTGGAGACCATGGCATTCTGGTGTTTTAGACACGCCCCCTCATACCCCACCTGATGGAAACAGGATGTCACATCACGGTACTGTAATTACATCAGCCCCAACATCGCTGCTTTTGACTCAGCGTTAGCCATGTTAGCACTACTGGCTAAAGCATCACTTTAAACCCCGCCGTGAAGCTGCACGCTCTCCTCTCGGCTAACTAACGCGGAGAAGCAGTCAGCTCTTCAGCGTGTAGTGAAGCTGTGGGCTGGTAATGGGGATTTACGGAGCGAGAGTGATACGCTCCATAGGGGCCCGAGTGCATGAGTCAATATGGAGAAAGCTAAAGTGTAGGGATATAGCAGAGCCTACACGATCCAAGGTGTGTGCGTGTGTGTGTTATACAAATGTGTGTGTGTGTGTGTGTGTGTGTGTGTGTGTGTTAAAGGAGTGTGTGTGTTATTGGAGTGTGTCTGTGTGTGTGTCTGTGTGCGTGTGTGTGTGTGTTATAGGATTTTGTGTGTGTGTGTGTTATTGGAGTGTGTGTGTGTGTGTGTTTGTGTGTGTGTGCGTGCGCGCGTGTGTGTGCGCGCACGTGTGTGTGTGTGTGTGTGTGTTATTGGAGTGTGTGCGCGTGTGTGCGTGTGTGTGTGTTATTGGAGTGTGTGTGTGTGTGTGTGTGTGTGTGTGTGTTATTGGAGTGTGTGCGCGTGTGTGTGTGTGTGTGTTATTTGTGTGTGTGTGTTATTGGAGTGTGTGTGTGTGTGTGTGTGTGCGTGTGTGTGTGTGCGCGCACGTGTGTGTGTGTGTGTGTTATTGGAGTGTGTGTGTGTATTATTGGAGTGTGTGTGTGTGTGTGCGTGCGCGTGTGTGTGTATGTGTTATAGGATTTTGTGTGTGTGTGTGTGTGTGTGTGTGTGTGTGTTATTGGAGTGTGTGCACGTGTGTGTGTGTGTTATTGGAGTGTGTGTGTGTTATTGGAGTGTGTGCACGTGTGTGTGTGTGTGTGTGTTATTGGAGTGTGTGTGTGTGTGTTATTGGAGTGTGTGCGCGCGTGTGTGTGTGTGTGTGTGTTATTGGAGTGTGTGTGTGTGTGTGTGTGTGTGTGTGTGTGTGTGTGTGTGTGTGTGTGTTATTGGAGTCTGTGTGTGTGTGTGTGTGTGTTATTGGAGTGTGTGTGTGTGTGTGTGTGTGTGTGTTAAAGGAGTGTGTGTGTTATTGGCGTGTGTCTGTGTGTGTGTGTGTGTGTGTGTATGTGTGTGTGTGTCTGTGTGCGTGTGTGTGTGTGTGTGTATGTGTTATTGGATTTTGTGTGTGTGTGTGTGTGTGTGTGTTATTGGAGTGTGTGTGTGTGTATGTGTGTGTGTGTCTGTGTGCGTGTGTGTGTGTGTGTGTATGTGTGTGTATATGTGTGTGTATATGTGTGTGTATATGTGTGTGTATGTGTCTGTGTGTGTGTGTTATTGGAGTGTGTATGTGTCTGTGTGTGTGTGTGTATGCGTGTGTGTATGTGTGCGTGTGTGTGTTATTGGAGTGTGTGTGTGTGTGTGCGTATGTGTGTGTGTATTGTTTATGCCACACGTCAGATCAGGGCGTGCCGCTCCAGCCCGACGACTCGCTCGCCTCTTTGCTCCCCAGCTGCTGTTTTTGACACTGCGCTTCCCTGACGCTCCAGAAAGTCCGCTCTGATTAACTCTGCGCTTCTCGCCAGGTGCTCCGCTTCTTCCAGAGACACGAAGCAACTCGTTTGATGGATGATGCGGGTTTGGTGTGTTTGCTTTGTACTGGTGTTTGAGGAAATGTTGTTGGATTTCTTATTGCATGACATACACCCACCATCAGAAGAGCAGCTGGCCCCGGAAGGAAGCTTCAGGATGTAGTAGTAGGGAGTTAGATCTTTGCTGATCCTCAAATCTAAACATGGGCATTTGGGCTTCATCATGCCAACTCATTCCAGAGGTGCGCAGTGGAGCTCCATCACACAAACTCCAAACATGTTCCACCACTCCCAGTTTCTCTTTTTGAGTTCTGGTTCCTCTCAGTGGTTCTTCCTCATCTGAGTCTTAGTCTCTCTCTATTGTTCCTCTTAATGCTCCTAGGGACGTTTCTCCTTTTGAGTCTTGATTCCTCTTAGTGATTCTTCATCACGCTTCAATGGAATTTCTTGTTTTGAGTCTTGGTTCCTTTTAGGGGTCTTTGTTATGCTCTTAGATAGTTTCTCCTTTTGAGTTCTGGTTCTTCTTGGTGGTTCTTCATTGTGCTTCATAGTGATGTGCTCATTTAAAAATTTTAAATAGTGGTTCTTCCCCATGCTCTTTGGGAATTTCTTGTTCTCAGTCTTGGTTCTCCTCAGTGGTTCTTCCCCATGCTCTTTGGGAATTTCTTCTTCTGAGTCTTGGTTCTCCTCAGTGGTTCTTCCCCCTGCTCTTTGGGAATTTCTTCTTCTGAGTCTTGGTTCTCCTCAGTGGTTCTTCCCCATGCTCTTGGTCAATTTCTTGTTCTCAGTCTTGGTTCTCCTCAGTGGTTCTTCCCCATGCTCTTTGGGAATTTCTTGTTCTGAGTCTTGGTTCTCCTCAGTGGTTCTTCCCCATGCTCTTTGGGAATTTCTTGTTCTGAGTCTTGGTTCTCCTCAGTGGTTCTTCCCTATGCTCTTGGTGAATTTCTTGTTCTCAGTCTTGGTTCTCCTCAGTGGTTCTTCCCTATGCTCTTGGTGAATTTCTTGTTCTCAGTCTTGGTTCTCCTCAGTGGTTCTTCCCCATGCTCTTTGGGAATTTCTTGTTTTGAGTCTTGGTTCTCCTCAGTGGTTCTTCCCCATGCTCTTAGGGAATTTCTTGTTCTGAGTCTTGGTTCTCCTCAGTGGTTCTTCCTCATGCTCTTTGGGAATTTCTTGTTCTGAGTCTTGGTTCTCCTCAGTGGTTCTTCCCCATGCTCTTTGGGAATTTCTTGTTCTGAGTCTTGGTTCTCCTCAGTGGTTCTTCCCCATGCTCTTGGTGAATTTCTTGTTCTGAGTCTTGGTTCTCCTCAGTGGTTCTTCCCCATGCTCTTGGTGAATTTCTTGTTCTGAGTCTTGGTTCTCCTCAGTGGTTCTTCCCCATGCTCTTGGTGAATTTCTTGTTCTGAGTCTTGGTTCTCCTCAGTGGTTCTTCCCTATGCTCTTGGTGAATTTCTTGTTCTGAGTCTTGGTTCTCCTCAGTGGTTCTTCCCCATGCTCTTTGGGAATTTCTTGTTTTGAGTCTTGGTTCTCCTCAGTGGTTCTTCCCCATGCTCTTTGGGAATTTCTTGTTCTGAGTCTTGGTTCTCCTCAGTGGTTCTTCCCCATGCTCTTTGGGAATTTCTTGTTCTGAGTCTTGGTTCTCCTCAGTGGTTCTTCCCCATGCTCTTTGGGAATTTCTTGTTCTGAGTCTTGGTTCTCCTCAGTGGTTCTTCCCCATGCTCTTGGTGAATTTCTTGTTCTGAGTCTTGGTTCTCCTCAGTGGTTCTTCCCCATGCTCTTGGTGAATTTCTTGTTCTGAGTCTTGGTTCTCCTCAGTGGTTCTTCCCCATGCTCTTGGTGAATTTCTTGTTCTGAGTCTTGGTTCTCCTCAGTGGTTCTTCCCTATGCTCTTGGTGAATTTCTTGTTCTGAGTCTTGGTTCTCCTCAGTGGTTCTTCCCCATGCTCTTTGGGAATTTCTTGTTTTGAGTCTTGGTTCTCCTCAGTGGTTCTTCCCCATGCTCTTTGGGAATTTCTTGTTCTGAGTCTTGGTTCTCCTCAGTGGTTCTTCCCCATGCTCTTGGTGAATTTCTTGTTTTGAGTCTTGGTTCTCCTCAGTGGTTCTTCCCCATGCTCTTTGGGAATTTCTTGTTTTGAGTCTTGGTTCTCCTCAGTGGATCTTTGTCATGCTCTTAGGGAATTTCTTGTTTTGAGTCTTGGTTCCTCTTAGTGGTTGTTCCCCATGCTCTTGGAGTATGTGTTCCTCACAATGGTTCTTTGTCTTTGTCCGCTTGGTTCGGTGTGGCTTATTAGGGGGCTGGATCTGTATTTCTGGACAAGCTGTTGGTTACAGAAAGTGCCAGCAACTAGCCCCCTCAAACCCCACCCCCACTTTCAGGGCTACATTGCTCAGATGTTGGTTCACACAGCAGTTATTAAATAATAATAATAATTATGATTTATTAGTTGTTAATGAGCCTGTGGTTTAAGGGACTAATGGTAGCAGAGAGCTCCACAGCTCCATCAAGGACCCTTCGTTTTTAGGGCATATGCCCTTCTCAGTTCCCTCATGAGGTTTGAGCTGTCATGCAGGCCCGGATTAGGTCTTCTTTTGATTTTATTGGGTCTGCTGGGATGAGCAGATGCCAGATGTAATGCCCCCCACCCCCTTTTACCCCAGCCTATGCCAAGCCTGCTGCCCCGTATTGCAAGCCAGAGTCGTGGACATGAGTGTCATTCCTGATTGAGAATAGAACATTCCTGATTGAGGATAGAACATTCCTGATTGAGAATGGAACATTCCTGATTGAGAATTGAACATTCCTGATTGAGAATAGAACATTCCTTACTGAGAATGGAACATTTCTGATTGAGAATAGAACATTCCTGATTGAGAATGGAACATTCCTGATTGAGAATAGAACATTCCTGATTGAGAATAGAACATTCCTGATTGAGAATGGAACATTCCTGATTGAGAATAGAACATTCCTGATTGAGAATGGAACATTCCTGATTGAGAATAGAACATTCCTGATTGAGAATGGAACATTCCTGATTGAGAATGGAACATTCCTGATTGAGAATAGAACATTCCTGATTGAGAATGGAACATTCCTGATTGAGAATAGAAGCCTTCATGCTTTCAGAACGTAAGCACACTTTAAAGGGAACCCTGTCATCCTTTAGAACCCATTTAGCAATGGCTACTTTCTTAGTTCTACCACAGCTCCTTTAGAACTTTAGATCTTCATGGCTGTAATGAGGAATCCAGCACGCACTGTGTTCCAGCATATCGTCGCCGTCCAATGAAAAACATGTATCTCCATTTTTTACGATTTTCACTTTCATGTATCATTTGATCACATGAGCTGCTGTTTACACTGTGTGTGAATTTCATGATGAATGGACCAATAGAAATGGCCCAAAGATTGCTTGGAAGACGTCTGGTTCCATTGACTTGCATTAGAATTAAATTGGGTTTTGGGCTCTCCTGTAAAGTTGCTCATTTGGAGATACTTGCTTTTTTTTTGGACAGCAACGATATGAGCCTCATCTCTTTGAAACATGGCGGTGGCAGTATCACCGTACCAGACCCTTGCTGTTATTTGATGGAGCTATGAATTCTGGATGTACCCATCCAAGCTCAACAGGAAGTGGCTTCTGCCGTGTTCAGACGGCAGGATTAGAGTTGTCTGGGATGCTGTTAAAGATGTGGGAGCTGGTTTGGCAGCTTGTTTTGTGAATGTTCTGTACCACCTTAAATGGAGCCAAAGGTACATTATGGTACCTGTACAAGGTGCCACGTTTAAGGTGGAGCAGTTAAGAAGCTGGCTAATACAACAGGAAGAGAATGAAAAGGGCCATCACCTTCACAGCCTGGAACACTAGATGCCCCCACATAGTCCACCATGTTGGTTGCTGTTGTTGCCATTGTGGTTGTATGGCGATGTTGGGCGGAATGAGTCTCTTCCGTAACAGTTTAGAGTTTTGGAATCGGCCTGTTTTCCCATCCTCTTTTGGAAAAGCAGGAACAACAGTGTTTGAGGTTCATGGTATGTCGGTTCTATGTACTGAACTCGTAACTACGTCGGTGTAAATATGGCGTTCCTTAATATGGCAGTCGCCAAGCTGTTCACCTAATTTCATTTTTCTTCCAAACATCCCTCTGGTGACTGTGTGGTGGTAGAGTTTTGGACCGTCACTGTTAGGTAAACCCTCCTGCAGGTCCTTTGCTGTCATATGGGGGTTTCGCTTTGCCTTTCTGGCCCACATACATACAAGAAGTTATATCCGAGGCTCCTCCAGATCTTGTGCCTTCCACAATTCCCATTCCCTGCCATGTCTCAATGAGATTAGACAGTGGAAACAATGACCTGGAAGCGCTTGGTTAGCTTCGTACGCATCATTAACTTCAGCTAACTTAATTTCCAGATGTACGACTTGTGATATTACCATTCCTGCAAGGCTTATTCAGAAACGGTAGTCTACGGTATCTGTGAACAACAGCCATGAGAGGAAGTCACATGATATGAATACGATTTCCGACCAGCATGGAGGAAATAGGGTCAACCAACCAGGGACAAGGCGGGTCCATTCCTTCAACAGTCAGAACAATAAGAGTTTTATTAGAATATTAATTTTCCAGTTACACCTCTTTTACATGATGCACTTTGAACCTGAAGTTTGTATGTACAGGATCTTACAGTGTACTAGAGCTCACAGTTCCTGTGGTAAAGGCAAAGTCACCCGACGGATCTCGTATCCATCAAACAGAACTCACACTCAAAACAGCCTGTATGGATCAGAAGGTCAGACGACGGTTTCTTAAGTTTGCCAACTACAATCAAGGAATGAAAGCGAAGGCTGTTGCCTAAGTGCGGAAGCGGGATTGGACGTCCCCGCGAATGCAGTTACCTTACTGGGAGAAACCTACTCTAGATAAAGCCCACTCCTAGTTGGACGTCTTCTCCTAGAGTTCTCTCTAGCTCAGCGTCGACCCTCTGACGGAGATATGCTACGGGGCGAAGCAGGCAAGCAGCTATGAGTAGGTGTAGCTGTTTGGAGGCAAAGAGCTGACTCAGCGTTTTTTTAATGACCTGTTCCCGTCATTAATATCCAGTAGTGATTTCCGGTGGGATTAGCGTTCGGTCTGCTGTTTCAGACTGGAAGAAGACGAGTGCGAATGTCGATTTCAGACAGAAGTGGGCAAACTGTGCTATTGATCTGCACCCGGCACTGAAACGAGTGATGGATTGAACTTTCTTGATTCAAATGAGTACATTATGTCCGATCGTGTGTCACTTCGTTTGACCTGCCTATGCTCGGCGTTTTTCCATAGTCAGTGTTGCTCAATATCCCATTCAACCTAATGAGAAACCGATGCACTTGCCAAATGCTACGCTGGGAGTGCGTTCATTTTGCATCATTTTGAATACGGGTTAATGGGTGCACTGTTCTAGCTCCACATGTGGGTTGTGGATCATTCCCGGCACTGCAGCGACACTGATGGGGTGGTGGTGTGTCATTTCACTCATGATAATAGATCAAAAGAACCCAATAACTAACATTAATAACTAATGATTCATAAACGATCAAATCTACTGCCCAGTTACTGAACAAGGTGACCCGACATTAAATCTGTGCTGGCTAAAATACATGGGTCTCTAGAATGATCAGTTTAGTATGGGTGATCTTTCTGGCCGACTATGTTCTGACCACCATCATCAGGCAGATGGTCTACACCAGGAGGAGGTTCAACACCACTGTTACCCTTCCCTGAAGTGGACATCCAATGAAACAGACCAAAGCCATGTACCATTTTTAAAGGACATAGAACAATACCAAAGAACCCCGGGGCAACATCTCCAGATCTGCTGGCCACTTCTGCACTAGCATGTATCAGCGTCACGAGTCCGCCATCAAGCAAACACTGATCAAGAGCAGTATGCATGGCATTAGAGCATGCAGAAAGCCACTACTCTTCAATCAGCATCTCCACATGTACAGCAGGTTCTCAGTGAGGAACTGAAGGTCGGGTTCTAGCTTTACTGGCAGATACAGTGAGCGTCTGGTTCATAAGAACAAGGTCCAGCAGCAAACACACAGGACAACACAGCTACAGACTGGCAGAGGGCCAAACCCCCTCTCTACTGACCGTGATGAGCGCCACCTCATTCCAATGTCCCTTACCCACCGTAAGATGACCTCAGGTGACCTACAGAGAGACTGGCGAGCAGTGGCTGGGGTGAACCGCACAGCGAGCATGGTTCTAAAAACAGGCTTGTGGAGGTCATTAGTGATTTTCTAAATACACAGATCTAATACAATATCTGATCTGGAGTTTGGGAGACATGCTTCCAGTAGTGTAGAGAATCAAACAGAAGAGCCTCATCCCAACTGTGAAGCATGGTGGCGGTAGTATCACAGGTTTGGGGCTGTTTTGATGCTATTGAAGGGAAGGATTCTGGATTGGGTCAAGAAATCCTACAGGAGGTTGTTAGAGCATCCATCCTTGGACTGAACCTCAACAGAAGAAGGGTCCTGCAGAAAGACAGTGACCCAACACTGGAGTCAGTGTGCAGACCTTATCCAGTTGAGAAGAGTCAAAGAAGCTCTGTAAGGAAGGAACAGCTCAAGATTCCTCCAAGGCAATGCACATAACTGTTACCAGAACCATTTGGTTGAGGTCATTGCTGCTCCAGGGGGCCACACCCTGTCCTGAGGTTCACATACAGCTCTGGAAAAGTGATCAGTGTCTCTAGGTGTACAGGTTTGTGTTGGACCAGAATTCCTCAGTTCTGTTTTATTCTCTACGCTGGGTGGGTTTGGTCCTCTGCCAGTCTGTAGCTGTGTGGTCCTGTGTGTTTGCTGCTGGACCTTGTTCTTATGAACCAGACGCTCACTGTATCTGCCAGTAAAGCTAGAACCCAACCTTTGGTTCCTCACTGAGAACCTGCTGTACATTTGGAGATGCTGATTTAATAAGGAACTGGAGTGAGCTCTGATTTATTTCCAGAGCTGCACATTTACCAGCAAATGTGATTAATGTTGGATCCCAAAGCTCAATAAATGACTGAACCATTATAAACCTTTTGTGCTTATGGTTTTATTGGGTTCTCTTGGTCTGTTGTTATGAGTTACACATATTTTATGACCAATTTTTTTGTAGCAGATCACGAAGTCATACGGGGTTCTACTTTTTACGCAGCACTGTCAAATTAAAAAGTAGCGTCCCTTCGGTCCTTCTAGCGTCCCTTCGGTCCTTCTAGCGTCCTTCAATGCTGTCTTTCAGTTTATGTTACTGTGGAAAACCCTCCAGGCCTTCTAGAACTTTTCTAGAGAAGGCCTGACGACTTCTGGGAACTATAATGAATTTACTTTCATAGTTTTTCATTTTTGGTCCATTATTATAAATACATTATGCTAGTCTTGTTTAATCAGAGTTTTATTTAGGACTTGTCAATCAGACTGACCACTAACATAATTAGGAAGTATTGGAGGAATCACCCACCAGTGTTTTTTTTTTTTTTTATTTGGTCATTCATGTTTATGATGGTATTATTATTTATTAATTAATTTATTTATAAAACTTCTTGTTTTCAGTTTGTTTTATTTTCTATATTTTTAGAAATTATTATTATATTTAAACTTTATTTATAATTAAAAAATATGAATATTTATTCTTGTTTTCTTCTAACAGTTTTTAGTTATTTTCCTGTTTCATTTTTATTATTTAATTAATTTTTTGTATGTATATATATATATATATATTTATTTTTTTTGTAGCCTGATTTATTTTGATTTATCTTATTTAGTTTCCTAGTCTACATTTCTTTGTAACACTTTATAAAAAAGTCATATTTGGTCATATTTGAATTTATTTTACTATACTTTTAATTATAATCGTATATTTACTGTTTTCAATCCCTTCTGTTAGTACGATGCTCGGCTACACTGTAACTGAGGGTCACCCTCAAATGTACCCTCAGTTTAAATAAAGGTTGATGGATTGATTTGCAATGGGTGGGGCCAATTTTATTAGAATAAGGCCTTATGGAGGTTTTAGATATACTACACTAGCTGTGAACACACGGTGTATTCCAACCAGGTTTCATTAGTCGCTGTGTGTAAAATGTAAAACTTATATATATGGAATATAAGCTCTGCGGACAAAAATGGTCCCCCTCTGTGATGTCCTGAGAAGGGGGCGGGGTTTAATTAGGTGTAAATGGGTTCTTTGGTTTAGGTCCCAGTAGACGTGCCCACACTGAACTGCTGGAACAACCAGGTTTCCAAGATGACAGTTCTGGTGTTCACAGGGCTGCAGATGTTTGGCATGATGAACGTTCCGGAGTGTTCACAATGGAAATCCCTTGGAAATCTGTGGGAACTACCTGGATCAACTTGTAAAACACCAGGGAGAGCATCCACCATATCTGGCCCAACTGACCAACTCATAGACGTAGGAGTGTCTGAACACCGATGTGGCCTACATCCAGAAACTTGTCCAGTCCATGCCCAATCCAGTCACAGCTGTTACTGGTTACTGGTTCATGCTAGTGAGTAGGTTCCAATCACAGGAGGTTTGTTTTTGTCCGGTGAGCTTATGTTAGTGTGCACTGTATTAGCGTTAGCCTAGCGCTAACATGCTATATGAGCTCTAATCCTCATGGTTCCCCCAGCTTTTGCCCATAACTGTCCTGATGTACAATGTAATTTCATTCATCTGAAAGTGATGTACACATTTGAATCAGGTTCTTCAGTCCGTAGCTTTAGAAATGCCAACTGGTCGTTAGCATTAGCATGGTGCCAAGGCTTCATTCTTAAGTCAGCATTCCAGTTCTAAACTCCATCCTACTGTCTAAAAGGCGGAGCTTCCGGAAAATAAATGTGGAGCTTCAAGTAAATAAAGAGTAGTAGTTCTGAAAGAACAAGGCAAAGAATGATCACGACAGAAGCAGCAGGCCTACTGCGGCGTTCCGATGGCTCTCGGAAATAAGCGAATACATTAGCAATTGAATTTTGAGCTATGCCGTATGTAGCTCAGCGCTAACTGAATAACAGTAATGAGAAAACATCACCAGAGGAGTCGGTTCAACCTTCCTTATGATACACCAACGGCCCTTCATACATTCATCCCTCCCGGCGTGTATATATAGAGTTATTTATTGACCTACGAATATAAGTTTCTCACCTAGGGAAATAAAAGAGCATTGCACGAACCCAATAAAACGTTCCTGATTTGTCGAAAAAGATAAACCTCGCTCTACCGCGTCACATTCTGTCTGCAAATTCATTGAAAAATAACTCTCGCAGAATCGTAGTAAAATAAAAAATATACGCTTCCTTCCTCAGAGTGTCTATTGCAACAAACGGAAAAGGTGTCGGGATTTGAAACGGGTCGATTCCGTACATCGGATACAGGTTAGAAAACAAGAGTACGTTATCTATGTTCCATAAAAGTGCTGTCTAGGTTAACAAATCGCTTTTCAAGTCAAATATCAACTACAGGAAATTAAAAAAGACCCATCACATCGAAGAGTAATCAGTAGTGAAGTATACTTGTAGCGGTTTGTCCGTGACCGTCCAGGCGAACGCCAAGGCCAGTTCCTTTTTCCGGGGTTAAGTCAAAAATGGAGGTTAAAGGTCACCTTCGAATGGACATTCGCCATTGAACGTTCCATAAATCCCACAAGACGGAAAACACCATCCCTCGAGTTTCACTAGCAATGGGAAAAAGGGTCCTCAGGACTTCATAGTGCAAATGGGCACGACGATGACCAGTATCACAGTGCAGGCCGCCGCGGCGATCAGAGCACCAATCTTACACACTTTGGCTCGGCGAAACTCCGCCTCCTTGCGCTTCAGCAGCGAGTCGTAGCCTGGTGTGTAGATGTCCTCCATCCAGTACTCCAGATTGTTGGGGTTGAGGGACTCCTGGGTCTGCGGAGAGAGAGGAGGACAGAGTGAGGCTTAACACTTTTGTACAGTGTCCATGACATTCTATTTCCAGCCCTCAGTTAAACCATGTTGGTCCACCTTGTAGACGTGTTTAGACACTGTGTCCACTCACTGTCCACTCTATTAGACACTCCTACCTTGCTGCTCCACCTTGTAGATGGACAGTCAGAGATGATAGCTCATCTGCTGCTGCACAGTGCAGTGTTGGTCATCTTCTAGTCCTTCATCAGGGGGCACAGGACTTTGGTCATGGGACGCTGCCCACAGGACGCTGCCCACAGGACGCTGCCCTCAGGACGCTACCCTCAGGACGCTACCCTCAGGACGCTGCCCACAGGACGCTGCCCACAGGACGCTGTTGTACTGGATAGTTTTGGTCGGTGGACGATACTCATTCCAGCACAACACACACTAACACACCACCACCACGTCAGTGTCACTGCAGTGCTGAGAATGATCCACCACCCACATCATACCTGCTCTGTGGTGGTCCTGTGGGGGTCCTGTCCATTGAAGAACAGGGTAATACAGTACACAGAGAAACAGATGAACTACAGTCTGTAAATATGGTCAGTGGAGCATACCTATGAAATGACCACTAGGGGGCCTGCTTTAGGAGGTTCACTAGCCACTGTTCTCAAAATTTGAATGACCCAAACTGAAATCTTTCCACCACAAAAAGAAGTACTGCTCCAAAGAAGATCCAAGACGTAGAACCAACGAGCCTCAATTTGGTAATTACCCATCTGCAATTGTTCTTATGACTGTTAAGAGTAAAGAGCTGGGCAATTAAACGTGTAGTAACAGTCATTTTCAGCCAATCAAAGCATCTAATTGGGCTAATTAGCTACCTTTCTCGCTTAACTGATATGAAAGGACAGTGCACTGTTCTGCACTCCCACGAAAACGC
>JAMWET010001610.1:235000-280000 GCA_024036415.1 Prochilodus magdalenae
ACCACTCAACCTGCACGGCAAGCGAACCCCAGGGAAGCTGAAATAAGGCCCCAGCATGAAATTCCTTCCGCTCTGACCAAACCAGGCTGGAAAACGCACCGCCTCACCTGGCTTTACTTCCAAAAGCTAGGAGCCATAGGTCACTTCAGGCAACTTCAATATTACAATTAAGAACCATCTGCCAACTGTGTTTCTCCACCGCATTAAACCCTAACTGCACAGCGAAACACCCACATGCACACACACTAGTGAACACACACCCAGGGGCACAGCTCCCAGGAGTGGTGGGCAGCCGTATCCATGACACCGGGGAGCAGGTGGGGGTTAGGTGCCTTGCTCAAGGGCACTACAGTCATGTCCTGTCAGTCCAAGACTTCAACTGGAGCCCTTCCAGTCAACCAGGGCCCTTCCCTTCCCAACCTCCAGCCCATGGCTGCCCCTAGGGTCCCAACAACAAAGCTATCCCCGCCCTGTTTGCTGCTACATAGAACCATCTCTAACGTCTCTCCATAGAACCATAGACAAAGAGAGAGGAGGTGTTTGAACTGTCCACGTGACAGGTGCACTCTGTCGGTGACCTTGAGTTGCCACAGGTCGGAAGTTAAGCACCGTCTTTACTAAAGAACCCTGGAGGAACCGTCTTTTTAGGGGCCACAACTCTTTCTATTCTTTCGTCTCGCCGCTGTCCATAGAAAAACATGTATCTCCAATTTTGTTGATTTTTACTTTTATGCTTTATTGGATCACATGAACTGCTCTTTACACTGGCTGTGAATTTCATGAAGGATGGACTGACGGAAAGGGCCCAAAACTGCTTGGAATGACGTCTGGTTCCATTGACTTCCATTCAAATTGAATGAGGTTTTTGGCCTCTCCTGTAAAGTTGCCATTTTGGAGATAGCTGTTTTGCTTTGGACAGCGACGATCTGTGAAAAGACGCAGCAAGCATCTGCCAAAGTCGACTCTCACTTCTCATCGTGTAACACTCTCCGACTCATTTCAGGCGTGACCCTCTCGCAACACATCTCCAGGAAACAGAACGCCTATTAACTGGCAATTATACTCAGCAATGGAGAAATTTGCTGGTTTGGTTCCAAATATGCAGCACATTGCAAACAGCTATTAGAGTAAAGCGGTGGTCCCAACACACATGCCCCTCCATGCTGCTAATCATTTTTCCTCTTTCTTGGAAAACCTTGTTCATTCTTAGCGATAGAGGTTCCATGGTGTACCAGAAAAAGCTTTATGATGTGGAACTGTAGCAGAACCATGTTTTCCTAATTTTGCTTTGGCCTATAGTGATGTTTCCTTGATGTATTTTTATTATCACGGTATCAGGAGAACGCAAACAGCTGCTGCGAGTCGTCCTGTAAAGCCGGAACACAACACACGCATGTCTGAAAAGTTGAGGCCTCAAATGATCTCAAAATCAGCATCAGTAGATAATAGATAATGCCCTCACATCCTCGACCTTCAGCATGTTTGGAGGTCACTTTGAATTCTCTTTCAGTCATCAGGGGAGGACTCGAAGTGCAACTCATCACAAAATGCCTGCAGTTCCACATTTCTACCAGAGAGGGCTCCAAATCCCCAAAATGTACATAGTGTAGCTTTAAAATAAGTACAGCATTATTAATTGATTATTGTATACAGATTATTTTACTGAATTAGAACAGTAAACAACTATTTAAAGAAAAGTTAATAAGCTAAAAATATACAATATAAACATTTATAAGGCACTTTCTGTTATACAAAAAAATAAATTAATAAAAATATAATAAAATAAGATTTAAAAAATAATGTACATGAAAATGTTTTTAAAAAAATAATTAATTAATTTATTTATTTTTCATTATTTTATTTTACTTTATTATATTTATTTTTAATATATAACGTTGCCCCTAAATTTACACTATAAATGCATTATTTATTTATTTATTAAGCTAGTTAGTTCTTTTAGTCATATTTAAAGTGAAAAGCTGAAAGATCTAGAAGTTTAATTTTTAAATGTCTTCTAAAGACACAGTTTTGCTTTGTGGACATGACACCACTGTCTTCAGTAACGCTGATGTGGTAGTAACAGTCTGCATGCATGTAGTCATGTGTGGTGCAGACGTCTGCCAATGGTGCTGACACTAATAGGATGACTCATGGAGGACACCGCTGTTTGCTGAATGTCCGCAGTCATGGCTGTTGGGTCACTCCGGGCATGTCAGACAGTCTGCCAGTTCTCTCTCTCTGTTGTTTGTGTAGGTCCCTCAGATCCTTCATGTCGCTGGTGCGTGCCTTGTTTTATCCACTGCTGCCAACCACATGCTATGGTAATGCGTTAATGCCTGGAGCCCTGGGGCCTCTCTCGAACTCTTCCAACTGCTGGAATTGCTTTCGAGGTCTTCTCAGAGGCCGTACTTCGCTGTCAAAGGATGCTACCAACACAACAGCTCAAGTCAGCATGAGCAACAGGACCACCTGATATGGTCAGTCAGGTACAGTGATAAGGCCTGTCCATGCTGGCCGAGCGTGAAACTAAATTCACTGGCATGTCTCACGATGTCAAGCCTACCCACCATGCATCATTCCTCTCGGTGGCTCCCTTCTGGATGCGGTTATTGTTTCGATGATGAGTGTAGATATTTTTGGCATCACAGGCTCGAGCAGCGTAACAGCCAATTCGTTTTGGGGCTGTTCCAGCATAGCCTACAATTAGTTGCTTCTACTGTTGACCTAAAACTGTCCCTAATGGGATATACTGCCCCCTATTGTTGGATCATGGAGTTGAGATGTTTTACCAGTTACACAACATTCCTTTAAATTTGGGGAACCCCTAGGTTGGCCACCTTCATAACCCCCAAAAGGAGGACATCATAAAGTTGAGGTGGGTGGGTGAAGTGTTGATTATGAACTAGAGCAGAATTAAAATCATAACTTATAATAACCTACAATAACATATAACACATAAATGAATGCTTTACTCACCTATTTGGGTGGAAGTGATGACATTTGTACGTCAGATGGGTGCTTAATAATTGAATAACATTTAGAGGACTGACCTGCGGTTAGCCGGTAGGCGTGTCACCTTGTCACATGACCTTGTTAAACCAATGAAATGCAAGGCATGTCATTTGACACGGACGTGAGCCAGTGGCACACATAACACCGTAGGGGCGTGAACATTTTAAATCGTTCATCCCGAAAAGAGGACTTATAGGTGTCCATCCAGGTGTTGTGCCAGACTGAGGACTGGGAGTTGAAGAACCGGACTGTCCGGCCTAAAACTGGACATGTGGCCACCCTAGATAAAGAAAAGTGCAGACCACGCTACCTTGCTGGGCCAGGGGTCACTAACCTTGCTCTGGCAGACTTAGCAAGTAGCCGTCAGGCACACAGCAGGTATTAGCGCTCTCTGTCTCCAGTACACTTCGAGTAATCTTGCATCAGTGGTGCCAGCAGGATTAATCAGATTCCCTCCTTCGGAAAAGACCATCACAATTCCATCCTGCAGGATATTAGCAGTCAGTAGGATTGCCGAGGTGACCAAGTGGACGGGTGTTGCTAGCTGTGTGACAGCTTAGCGGACTCGCTGTCAGCAGGCAACAATATGAATGGAATCACATTACAAAGTCAACAAACCCAGGATTAGTTAGGGCTCTTTCATCCGGAGTCAAAGCTTCTCCTTCTTCGTAAAAGCAGACTAATTAGATTTTATCAGCACTGGAAGGATTCGGGGAACGAGCACAGGCGATGATTAGAAAACAACAAGGACTCAGAGGTAAACGCAGAAACGAGTCTCTGTACTTCCAGTGATTACCTCGCTCTTGAATTGTCTCTGGAAACGCAGGTGAGAGCTTTATTCAGTTACATGATCTGAGGCTTCCAGAAATACTCCAAACCACAGGTGTAGATACAGAGTGGCTGGGTGGTGGGTGTGTCCTCTTCAGTGTTTGGAGGCGGGATGATTGTTCACCCCACTAACTACCTCTCTGCACATCAGGACCTATGCGTATATATTACACATCAAGAAGGAGCCGTATGTCAACAAGATCCAGGAACGCCGCCGACTTCTCTGGGCGGATTCGGATGCTATCAGCGTACAGTTCAGAGGCCTGCATCTCTGCCGGTTTGGGGCTGCATTAGTGTCTATGGCATAGGCGGCCTACACATCTGGAAAGGCATCATCAATGCTGAACAGTATTTAGAGGGTTTAGTACAACATATACTCCCATCCAGACGACGTCTCTTTTAGGGAAGGCCTAGCATATTTAAGCTAGTGCTAAACCAGCTAGTACATCAAAACAGCATAGTAGAGTCCCGGTGCTTAACAGACCGGTCTGCTGTCCAGGCTTTTCACCATCAGAAAACAAATCGCATTTCATTAAAACAAGAAATCTGGCAAAGAAGACTCAGGACTGCTAGAATCTTACATCAGACAGGGATGGGACAACAGTTAGTACACCAGCTAGTCTCCTCACTTTGTAGATATCAACAGGCTGCTGTCAAAAGAAGCCAGGATGCTATACAGTCGTAGACATGGCCCTGTCCCAACTTTTTTGAGATGCGTTGCTGCCATAAAGTTAGTTCTAAATTAGTTTTTAATATTTTAAAATGTCTCATGTTTAGCATCTGATATGTGTTCCATGTTCCATTGGGAATAAAACTGGCTGTATGAGATTTGCAAATCATTGAATTCTTCACATTTACACTTATTTATATTTTACAGAGCATTCCACCGTTTTTTTGGAATAGGGGTGGTGTGTATTCGGTTGGTGTGGCTCAGCGGTTAACCCCACTACCCACCAGAGAGCTACCACCCCATATGGGAGATGGGGATTTGAATCCCAGTCTAGGTAGCAAATGCTGAGCTACACCAATAAGAGTCCTTGGGCAAGACTCCTAACACTGCACTGGCACACCTGTGATATGAATGACGTTGTAAGTCGCTCTGGATAAGAGTGCCAACTAAATGTAAATATATATATACATACACTATATATAACTACAAGGTGCTGTTCTACATATTATTCTACTTTCTACTTCTACTTATCATTATAGCCACAGCCACTTTACTTTTTATTTTATCTTTATTGTATTATAAGACTTTATATAGGTGTACATATTGAAAATTTCTCTCTTGTTGTAAATTATTATTGTTTATTCTAAATGGTTGCTACTGTAAAAACTGCAATTTCCCCCTGGGATTAATAAAGTATTTCTGATTCTGATTCTGATTCTGATACATATAAGATGTACACTTACATACCTACCTACCATAGTGTAGTCAGTTAATGGCACTCAGGAAGCTGTTGGGGTTTAGGCACCTTGCTCAAGGGCACTTCAGTCAAGCCCTTTTAGTTTAGGGCAACAATCCAGCAACAGGTTACTTAACCTTTATTCCATTAATGGCATTCAGCTACAAGGTTAATCATATTACAGGTAAGCCAATGTAGTGTTGGGAGTCTTGCCCAAGGACTCTTATTGGTGTAGGACAACAGTCACCTATAGTCATCTATCTATCCATCCACCCATCCACCCACCCACCCATCCATCCATCCATCCATCCATCCATCCATCCATCCATCCATCCATCCATCCATCCATCCATCTAACACCATCCTGTTAAGGATCCAAGGATCCACCAAGCTGGATCCAAGATGATGGTGTTCAAGATGGTTCACCCTTTCCCTCTGGGATCAATACAGTATCTATCTATCTATCTATCTATCTATCTATCTATCTATCTATCTATCTATCTATCTATCTATCTATCTATCCACCCATCCATCCATCCACCCATCCATCCATCCATCCATCCATCCATCCATCCATCCATCCATCCATCCATCCATCCATCCATCCATCCATCCATCTAACACCATCCTGTTAAGGATCCAAGGATCCACCAAGCTGGATCCAAGATGATGGTGTTCAAGATGGTTCACCCTTTCCCTCTGGGATCAATAAAGTATCTATCTATCCATCCATCCATCCATCCATCCATCCATCCATCCATCCATCCATCCATTTAACACCATCCTGTTAAGGATCCAAGGATCCACCAAGCTGGATCCAAGATGATTGCGTTCAAGATGGCCGCCATGTTGGTAAAATGGCCTAACAGTTTCCCCTTTCCCCCATAGCTTGTGCCTCAAATCGGATCACTGTCTGCCAAACCGTTTTTGGTATATATGGGTGTTTCCTTACGTCTGAGACGCACTGAAACTCACACCAGTCGGGGGACGAAGCGAAAACGACACACGACTTCCCCTAACTAGTAGAAACACTGTGTTATGTCCAACTTTGTTTCTGAACTGCTTCATGTAACTCTCGAGTTGCGTAGCTTCTCAATTTCTTTAGCATGGAGCTCACAATGTGCCTCTAGTCTCATGAAAGCTGTACCCTGTAAAGCCTGATTCCAGTGCCAATGTGTGCAGGCCAAAGTCTGAATATGCTGGATGACTAAAAGATCACTTGCTGGTGTTGCCCAGAGCGCCGCTTTCCTCTGCCTGCGCCTGACAGCTTTCTGCACAGTGTCCCTCATGAGTATGGCCTCATAAATAGACCCCTTTAATGTTGTACCCTCGCAACCAAGCGCAATACACAGCAACTGCCATGCTAGCCCACTTTCCACCCACACCGCACGAAAACTGAGAACCAGCTTTGGCCTTGGGATCAGCTGCGGCACTTCGATTTATGAGGTCATTCGATCTGGACAACAGCAGTTCGTTCGGCTATCGAAGGCCTCCTCTAGCTCTGATCATTTGGATCGTTTGATGGCAGACGATGGAGCAGAGACAGATGATTACATTCTGTATTAACGAGGCTGCATTTTCCTGCATGGCCTCCGTGAACAGGCTAGGACTAAACCAATATTGCCTGAGACAAATAGCACCACAAGACTAAATCTAAAGTCAACAGAGCTGTCTGATTGCAGAATGGATTTAAAGATGCAAGAAAAATGACCAGGATTTGTAGACTAGTCCCCTGAGTCCTTTTTTTAAGTCCCTCTAAGTGTGTTAGATCACACAAAGCCGCCAGGATGGCCTCTAGGCCCTTGTCCAGGTGTGGCACCAAGCCAATGACTCAATGCAACGGTCCATAAGATTCCCAAAAGGCCTTCCAGTTTCATTAAAAGCCTGCTATCCCCTCGTGCCCCAGCCTTTCAGGCCAATCCAATCTCAGCAACACTTCGCTACACATTGGTGAACACCGGCGACATACAGATCAGCTCAGATCGACACGGCCAGCCGAGGTTTAATCAAAGCAGAAATGACCCCGAGTCCCAGAGGACAGTCTCACCTGTAGGTCCAGCGCACCGAGTTTGCTCTTGTCTCCTGAGTTGCGTTTGAATTCCTCTATGGTCCAGGAGGGCTGCGGACGCTTGCCCTCAGGCACACCGGTCAGTCGCAGGTCAGTGTAGAGAGGGCTGCCCTTGACATGGGACTTGACGGAGGGGTTGAAATGGTGCGGGCTGAACACCTGCTCGACCAGATAGGAGTCCTTGGGCGGCTTGGAAGAACGGTGGGCCTGGTGGGGGTCATATTGTCGATCTGTCTGTTGGGGGGAAACAAGGGAAATATCAGCAAAGCCCTTTTCAGGGAGGAGACCCATACATGTAGCAGGTATGGCTAATGGGTTATAATAATAATAATGGGTTACACTTCTATAGCACCTTTTACATACCTAAAAAAAAACAAAAAATGAATCATGTAGAATTAAAATGTTCAGAGAAAAGATAAGAGAGGGAGAAGTGCGAATAGATGAAGGTAGGGGGTTCCAGAGTGTGGGGGCAGTAACACTAAACGACCTGCCACTCGTAGAGGAAAGCCTGAACCTAGGAACAGCCAGGAGACCAGAGTCAGAAGACCGTAGCTTGCGTGATGGGACATAAGGATGTAGGAGGGCTGACAGAGAGGTGGCTGCTAGTCCGTGCAGGGCTTTAAAGGTCAGGAGCAGGACTCTATAGCGGATGCGGATGGTAGCCAGTGTGAAGAAGGATAGGGGTGAGGGTGAAGAGGGCGAAGGGTTCTGGAGGGTAGACCATGGAACAGAGCATTGCAATAATCTAGCCTAGATGTAATCAATGCATGAACCAAAGCCTCAGCATCTTTGGAAGTTCGCAATGGGCGGAGTCTAGCAATATTGTAATATCAGAATTGCATATGGGAAGCAAAACTGAGGCATGGGTCAAAGAGGACACCAAGGTATCGCACAGTAGTGGACGGGGGGACTGGGGTGTCATTAACAACGAGCACACTTATATCCATTATTGCTAGTTTTGAAACACAAGCTTGTTGTCACGTACTAATCACTTCTCTGCTTGGACATTAAGGTGAAGCAGGTGGAGCTTATTGCATTAACTATTCACACCCAAGTAAAAAAAAAAAGTAAAAGTAATTGGACAAACTGACATTATAAATACACAGATTATTTTATCACTTGGATCCATTGCAGTCACTGAGTGCCTGAGGTCTAGAACCCATGGGTATCACCAAATGCTGGCATCTCTTGAGATGCTCTGCCCGGTTTTCCGGTTGATGCTAGTTTGTGGATCTTTCTAGCCTCTGTTGGTTCAGTATATGAAAGTCATGCTCAGTTGGGTTGAGGTGACGTGGCTGACTTCACAGATAATCAATTTGTTATAGAAAAGAAAAGAAAAACACAAAGTTAATGTACAGACATTTGAGGGTGGGGTGGCGGGGGTGGGGTGGGCAAAAACCGGGGTCCAAGCCCCCCTTGAGCAAGCCAGAGGCAACAGTGGCGAGGAAAAACTCCCTTGAGTAAGGAAGAAACCTCAAAAGGAACCTGGCTCAGGGGCGGAACCCAACCTCCTCAGGTCGAACCCGGATGAGACGAGAAAGTGGCCTTCACCATGTGAAGCTTTCACCTGGCTTTTCTGGTATGTGTTGGGTCATTATTCATCTGTACGGTGACATCCAGCTACTTCTATCAGGAGGCATATCATCAACAAACACCAGCGACCCAGGTCCACACATGCCCATGCCATAACACTACCACCACCATACTTCGCAGGTGATGTGGTTCGCCTCAGATTATGAGCCCTTCCTTTCCTACTCCATACTCTGCACTCCGTGCCCATCCACTTCTGTTGTTATCCTTGGTCTTCCAGGTCTTTCGGCATTGTTGAGCCTGCAATGTATTGTGTCCACCTAACACTGACCGCCTTCACTTGCACCTACACCTATCTGGACTACATGTTGAGAGTTGATATGAACAACTACCAAAGGAAGGAATCAACTCCAGGTCACCAGACAAAAAAACAGTCCTCTGTGACTGAAGCATACCTAATAGTGTGTGGTACCTCCCCAAGCACCAACGACAGCTGTGATTGGATTTAGCATGTAATGGACAAGTTTCCGGGTGTGGGCCACATCAATGATCAGACACTCTTCCATCCAAGTTGAGCACTTCTGCCAGGTTTGGTGGACGCCTTCCCTGGTGTTCATTGGGACTGCCCGGAGAATGGACATAGCAGCTTAGCATAGCAGCTCAATGCAGTCCAATTTACTGTCACCTCGACCAAAGAACCCATTACCACATCATTAATGCACCTCCAGAACATCACAGAGGGGACTCGTTTTGATCCGGGGAGCTTATTTTTCAGTTGGTCATGAAATAATGACGGAGCAGGCTACCTGGAAAGTAACTGGACAAAAAAGTGGCAAGTCCATCAAAATCATGGAATCACATTAACACACCACCACCAAGTCAGTATCAGTGCAATGCTGAGAATGATCCACCACCCACACAGTACCGGCTCTGTGGTGGTCCTGTGGGGGTCCTGACAATTGAAGAAAAGGGTAATACAGTAACAGATGGACTACAGTCTGGACCTGTACACCTACAGAGTGTCCTATATGAAATCATTTCTATAAAACAACCTTTTGCACAATTAAACGGTTCTGTACACGATAAATGGGTTCTTCAGATTACTGGAGAATGGGCTATATAGGGCTATATATGGGATCCATATGGAGACCTGTAGGAAAGGGTTCTACATGACCCCAAAAAGGATTAGAGTGTCAGCTTATAACAGGAGAACCCTTTGAAATGGTGCATGGAAAGATGTCTGGTTCCATTGACTTCCATTCAAATTAAATGAGGTTTTGGCTTCTCCTGTAAACTTGCCATTTTAAAGATACCTGTTTGTCTTTGGACAGTGACGATATGGGGACCAGCTTTTTTGCTGTGGTAAAGCGCAGGGCGGTTTGAGATTTTGTGCGACAGAAAAGACCTTTCTGAGCTAGAGGGTCGGTAACGACTGTCCTTCCAGGCAGTGCAGTGTTTAGAAATCAATGCGTCATTTGCTTCAACTGTTCCTATATCCTTTTCCCTCACAGGCAACACAGTACCATCAGCTGCTTAGTCTGCTCTACCGGGGACGGATAATAATAACAGCAGTGAGACGGACGAACAGCAGTAGTTGTGGACAGCCTGCGTCAGCTATAACAAGGGTTTCTGGCCTAACCACGGCAGAGAGAGACACGGCAGGAAAATAGCAGTGTTGTGTTTGCAGAAATGATTTCTACGTCTTGTTTACGGTGCAGAACACAGGCGCCATTATACAGCATTATATTCGTTTTTAATATCTCTAACTCCGGAGGTTACTGGGATAAGATACCGCAGCGTGATTTAGATCCTGCAGACGAAGCTGGATTCACAGCGCCTGCATCATTAATCTAAAGTTATTCAGTAATATTTTACATTTGGCTGAACTGCACTGTGGCTCCAACAGTTTGAAGACCCCTGGTAACACCATCTTAGTGAGCACTTGGGATCTGATAGTAATGGCATAGCACCGACTTAGAACTGGCCTAGCACCTCCTGGGTGAGAACTTGTGATCTGAAAGTAATGGCTTAGCATCACCTTAGTCACCACTTGTGATCTGATAGTATTGGCCTAACAGTGGCATAGTGACCACTTGTGATCTGATAGCAATGACTTAGCACCACCTTAGTGAGCACTTGGGGTCTGATAGTAACGGCCTAGCAACACCTTAGTGATCACTTGTGATCTGATAGTAATGGCTTAGCACCACCTTAGAAACCACTTGTGATTTAATAGTGACAGCCTAGCACCACCTTAGTAACCACTTGTGATCTAATAGTGACAGCCTAGCACCACCTTAGTAACCATATGTGATCTGATATTAATGGCCTAGCACCATCTTAGGAACCACCTGTGATCAGATAGAATTGGCCTAGCACCACCTGGGTGAGCACTTGTGATCTGATAGTAATGGCTTAGCACCACCTTAGTGAGCAGCTGGGATCTGATATTAATGGCTTAGCACCACCTTAGGGACCACTTGAGATCTGATAGTGATGGCCTAGCACCACCTTAGTGAGCACTTGTGATTCAACAGCAACGGCCAAGCACCACCTCAACAACCTTTTGTGATTTCATTTGGCATTCACATGAACACTGTTATGGTCAGGTGCTGAAACTGGACGATCAGTTTTGGACCATACCAACTCATCCCAAAGAGATTGGAAGGAGCTCCAATGCTCCAGAGAACTGGTCCAAAGCCAGGAGCCAGGAGGCTTTATACCACTTTTTAGCTGAAGCTGGAACATTGCTGTGTTTGATTGCATTCCACATTCACAAGAGCATTACTGAGATTAGGTACTGATGCTGGATGATCAGTTCTGGATCACACCAACTCATCCCAAAGATACTGGAAGGAGCTCCATCACTCCAGAGAGGAGGCAGCTCCACTGGGCATGTGCCACTTCTCAAAAGCTGCCTATTCTATTAGCTAGTGCTTTTCTATGGACATGGAACCAGCTGTGAGCGTCTAATACAACACCTGAAGCAGCAGTTAATAAGCTCAGCAGTGTCTGGACTTTTGGATTGACTGGATGGGCTGTCTGGACCCTTCTCGCTGTAGTATCTAAACCGTCCCAACAACAAAGACATACATTATCACAACACAAGTCATCTGGAAGGAGAGAAGGAGGACATAGCTAGAGGCTGAGACAATGGAAAGTTGATGTTCTGAGACCACTGAGGATCTATATGACTATTTCTTCTTTGGCTTCTTCTCCGGGCATCCAAGGTCCTCCCAAAGAAAAGTAAAGGAATTAAATGAGGCTGTGAGGGAAGAGTAGCTCACATCTGTCTGCTACAATTACACACAGAGCCTCCAGTCTCACTGGGCATCTGTCTCAAGCAGCCCTTTCATTAATCTATAGAAAGGAGCTACAAGACCACCCTCCAAACCCAAATCTCTACCCAGCTATCATTTGGTGTTCAGAAACAGTAGGGAACAATCTAACACCTGGGATGCCATAGCAATGGCCTAGCGCCACCTTAGGAGCCACTTATAATTCAATGGCAATGGCCCAGCACCACCTCAACAACCATTTGGGATCCTACATGAACAGCAACACCACAGCAAAAACCAGGATAACACAACGACGGCAAATGAACATCGTAGCAAACACCTGGGATCCCACAGCAATGGTCTAGCACCACCACAACAACCATTATACAGCAATAGACAGGCACCACCTTAGAAACCACTTGTGATTCTATAGCTTTAGCTTAGCATCACTCCAGGAATCTCTTGTAACTGAATAGCGGTGACAATGCACCACTTTAACATCCATTTGGCATCCCATAACAATAGCAGAGCACCACCTGAGCAACCTTCTTTAGCATTAGCATAGCACCACCTTAAGATTCTCTTGTGATTGAGTAGCAATGGCTATACATCACCTCAACAAACATTTGGGATGGCATAGCAACAGCTTAGCACCACCTTACGAACCACTTGTGATTCTATAGCATTAGCTTAGCACCACCTTAAGATTCTTATGTGATTGAGTAGCAATGGCTTAGCACCACCTCAACAGCCGTTTGGCCTTATATAGCAATAGACAGACACCACCTGAGAAACCACTTGTGATTCTATAGCTTTAGCTTAGCATCACTCCAGGAATCTCTTGTAACTGAATAGCGGTGACAATGCACCACCTTAACATCCATTTGGCATCCCATAGCAATAGCCGAGCACCACCTGAGAAACCGGTTGTGATTCTATAGCACTATATTAGCACCACCTTGGGATACTCTTGTGATTGAGTAGCAATGGCCATACATCACCTCAACAAACATTTGGGATCCCATAGCAACAGCCTAGCACCACCTTGTGATTCTATAGCAATGACCATGCACCACCTCAACAATCATTGGGATCCCAAAGCAACCACCTTACGAACCACTTGTGATTCTATAGCGTTAGCTTAGCACCACTTTAGGATCCTCTTGTGATTGAATAGCAATGGCCATGCATCACCTCAGCAACCATTTGAGATAATATAGCAGTAGCCTAGCACCAGCTTAGCATTCTCTTGTGAATGAATAACTTGTGATTCTATAGCATTAGCTTAGCGCCAACTTAGGATCCTCTTGTGACTGAATAGCAACGGATAACACCACTTATCATTGAACTACCACACCATGTGGGAGACTGGGGTTTGATTCCTTGTCTGGGTGACTATGCTGTGCTACACCAATGAGAGTCCTTGGGCAAGACTCCTAACACAATGTTGACCTACCTGTAATATGATTAACCTTGTACGCCGCTCTAGCAATAGCCTAGCACCACCTTACAACCCTCTTGTGATTCTACAGCATTAGCTTAGCACCAACTTATCCTCTTGTGATTGAGTAGCAATGGCCATGCACCACCTCAACACCCATTTGGGATGGCATAGCAATAGCCTAGCACCACCTTGTGACTCTATAGCAATGGTCATGCACCACCTCAACAACCATTTGGAATCCCATAGCAACTGTGGTTGTATAGCAATGACCATGCAACACCTCAACAACCATTTAGCATCCCATAGCAATAGCCTAGCACCACCTTGTGATTGTATAGCAATGACCATGCACCACCTCAACAACCATTTGGGATCCCATAGCAATGTCCTAGCACCACCTGGTGACTCTATAGCAATGGCCCTGCACCACCTTAACAACCATTTGGGATCCCATAGCACCATCTTGTGATTCTATAGCAATGGCCATGCACCACCTCAACAACCATTTGGAATCCCATAGCAACTGTGATTCTATAGCAATGGCCATGCACCTCCTCAACAACCATTTGGGATCCCATAGCACCGTCTTGTGATTCTATAGCAATGGCCATGCACCACCTCAACAACTATTTGGGATCCCATAGCACCACCTTGTGATTTTATAGCAACGGCCTAGTACTGTATTTAAGCCATACTCAATACATAGTGATGTTATAGAGCCAAAGATATAATGCTATGATGTCTCCCCTCTCTAATGGTAACACTTGACAATGTCCACCATGCCATCCGACATTTGTAGCCCTGTGAACGCAAGCATTGCCAACCTGGAATACAGGGATAGGAAACTTATATTCCTCAGTAAGATGATGAGCAAACAGAGGAAGAGCAAAACCTGATGGCCCAGCAGCTCAGTGTAGGCAGTGAGGTTCAAATACACCGTCACCTGAACCGAAGAACCCAATTCCACATAATTAAAACACCCGGTGGGAGCTTATATCGTCACTGTCCAATGAAAAACATGTATCTCCAATTTTGACTTTTGTACATAATTTGAACACAACAGCTGTTGTTTGCACTGTGTGAGAATTGCATGATGAATGGACCAACAGAAATAGCCCAAAAGTGTTTGGAAAGACGTCCGGTTCCATTGACTTACATTCAAATTGAATGTGGTTTTTGGCCTCTCCTGTAAAGTTGCCATTTTGGAGATACTTGTTTTTCTTTGGACAGCGCCGATATGTAAGTATAGACCCCAGACCCAAACTAGACCAAACCTGTTTACCATCCTAAACCTGCTCCCCCGAAACAGTAACCGTAAAGCCGATCTATAAATAACTGTTCAGATTTAACGTTCAGTATTTGCCCAGAAACAGAATTACAAGGCTTCCTCTCTCTCTGAGAGCGATTACTGCAGCTCATTGGACCTGAGTACCAGCAGTAAGTTGATGGAGAGGTGAAGGCCACTGTGGGATGATGGAGAATGAGCGGCTAACTTGCTGACTGTAAAGCTGATACACCAGCAGTTCAGAGCTTATTGAAAAGCAGAAGAGATGGAGGAGAGGAAAGAAATGAAATTACAGAGAGCAGACGGAGTAGACAGCTAACAGCAGCCTGCTGAATAACTGCAAGGTTGGAAACAAATTGTGCCACGCAGAGAACAATGACACGCTGAGGGTCTGAAATAGCTGGGAAAATGGTCTCGCCTGACTGATGAGAAGCCGGTTAGTGCTTTCTAGTGGAGATGGATGTAAAGCAGCAAAAACGAAAGATTCGGGAGACGGTAAGAGCCTCCGTGCAGCCGTGTCTGAGAACTGATGAGAGAAGGGTCATCGTCTGGACACCTGGAATATCAAACATGAGAACGCCAAAGCACACGGCTCGAGGAATTGACTGGAGCGTTATTGCTTGATTGAGTTCATCACCAAAAGGACAGCTGCACCCAGAAGGAGGTGTGGGAGTGCGGTGCTGTTGGGAAGGAGGATAAAGGTGACCAGGATCAATAACTGATGATAAATTTAGACTGATATGATCAATATTTATTGAGCTACACATACAGAAGTCTGTCTCTCAGTATGGCGTCGGGCCGCCGTGTTTGCTAACCCAACACGCCAGACGTCTCGGTATGGAGCTGTAGAGGTTCCTAATGGTGTCCTGTGATAATCCATCCCATGCAGCTTGAACATCCTCACACAGTTCCTGCAGATGGTGCGGTAGGGGTGGAGGTGGAGGGACACCAGGCCTTCTGGACGTGTGACAGCAAACCGTTCATCTTGGTGCTGACCACGGTGCCTCCACACACGGATTCGTTGGTCGTCTCCACCAGGACTAAAGCGGGACTCGTCACTGAAGATGACCCGCTGCCATTCTGAGTCCCTCCATGGCAGTCTGGTACGACACCACTGCAGTCTTTGGTGACGGTGACGTGGTGTTAAGGACAGTCGTGGTAACGGTTCATTAATGGCAACAGATTTTTTAAAAGCCTGTAAAAAATGTAAATGTGAAATGTTTTGTCCCTGCAGCGACCATTATGAATGCTTGTCGTTTCCCCCCTCTCTCCCTCTCGCTTTCTCTCGCTCTCTCTCTCTCACGCTCTCTGTATGTGTAAAGCTCCCGTGAGGTGCTACTCTGCCCTTTACCAGCTCAGCTCTGCCTGGACTCAGGTGCAAATTAAAAAAAGCAGCATGAGGGACCACAGAAGGCGGGGGGCAGGGGAGGGCATAAGGGAGGGTGCCCAGTGTTAGGAAGAACCGGCCAGGGCTAATCAACATGCAACACAGAGCCTGATCTACTGCAGCATATGCTGGGGAAGTGAGCCAGAGCTGCTCTGTGAGGGGACGAGAGGCTTCAGGAGATAAAGGTTGTTATAAGGGCAGAGCTGCCGGCTGCATTACTGGATGATTGTTTGAGGTAAGACTGAGGAAAACACCCTCTGAGGAACACAAGCCTGAGAGGAGTGGGGTATTACAGAGCTAGTGAGATCAGGGTAAAAAACTGAACCAGAGAGAGAGAGAGAGAGAGAGAGATTGAAGGAGAGAGAAAGAGATAGGCCAAGCTAGAAACTGATATGTCAGACGTTTGATTTCCAGATGAACTCCAAAGGCATGGGTCACTTTCCCAACCGGGTAGAGGATTCCCAGTATCTTTCCATCCACCCATCTATCTATCTATCTATCTATCTATCTATCTATCTATCTATCTATCTATCTATCTATCTATCTATCTATCTATCTATCTATCTATCTATCTATCCGTCTCTGTCTGTTTTTCTCTGTCTATCTATCTATCTATCTATCTATCTATCTATCTATCTATCTATCTATCTATCTATCTATCCATCTATCTATCTATCTATCCATCCATCCATCCATCCATCCATCCATCCATTCATCCATCATCCATCCATCCATCCATCCATCCATAAATGTCCGTAAATTTGTTCCGAATTTCCATAAACGTCCGTAAATTTGTTCCGAATTTCCATAAACGTCCGTAAATTTGTTCCGTATTTCCATAAATGTCCGTAAATTTGTTCCGAATTTCCATAAACGTCCGTAAATTTGTTCCGTATTTCCGAAAATGTCCGTAAATTTGTTCCAAATTTCCATAAACGTCCGTAAATTTGTTTCGTATTTCTGTAAATGTCTGTGAATTTGTTCCGTATTTCCGTAAATGTTTGATATACATGTATGTCACACACACATGAATGATCACAATGGGGATTACAGAGCCCCCTCTACCCCCCCCCCCCCGGGCCAGGGTAGTACTTGGAAATCTATCAACCAATGTCAGACATTTGTAGTCATGTGACGTGTTGCATTGTCTCGCTGGAAGATCCCATCTGTATGTGGTCTGGAAGGATGTATCTATTCCCAAATGGGTTGAAAGTGCCTTCCACATGGATGAGTAGGCCCAGAATGCCATGATAACGTGACTTCCTTTATGAGCTACTACTGCCGTCGTTAAAATCAGGAGGTGGTCATAATAATATGACTCAACTGAGCCAAATGTCTTCTTCCTGGTACCTGACTGCACGTGACGCGATGCAGCCGGTAGCCGAAACAGCCGGTAGCACAGCAGCGCATATCAGTGCATGCATATCCTGCACGGAGCATGTGTGCAAACTAGCAACGGCTCTCCTGAGGGACAACACCTGGAACCCCAATCTCATATTCTGACACCAACCCCTTTGAATGTGAACACACAGTGTTAATTAGCATCTAAATGTTAATGACTTCCACGAGGTTTTTCCTTCAAATCCGGCCTCCCGGGTTCTATTTCTATCTGTTCCGCCGAGTGCTCTTTAAACTTGGACTGTACTGAGCGACAGCACGGCCGTCTGTCAGGCTCATCGCATTCCAGCCCGCCTCAGCTCCAGGAACAGTTTGTATTTCAGTTTTTTCAAGCAGCGCTGCTTGCTAAGGATTCCGAGCGGTCCGAGCGAGGCTGGAGATGACAGCTCGCTCGTGTCTCTACATACATTGACGGATCAGCTGCTCTCTGAAACTCTTAGGCCTCTTGGAGGTCAGGCTATAAGGGCTGTGAGCGTCTGTTGTTGTATACAAGGAATCACAATTAGAGATCTCTGGAAGAAACAGACGGCAGGAGCCATAAAAGACTCAAATATCCGCCTGCAGCCATCCGTCAGGAAGGGTGGAGGATCAGTGCAAGTTCAGGGACGTATTACAACATCTGGAGATGGTGATTTATTTCTGACTGAAGGCATGAATCATCACTTCACAGCGAGATAACGAAGCTCATCTCTCCGCTATGACGTTCGAAAAGCTGCTGGTGCTCTCAGAACAACAGACTTTACACTCCAGAATCCAGACCTCAACATCACAGAATGTGTTTGGTGTTTAAATGGTGAGAAGCAGAACATTTACACTAAACCCCTAACCCCTACATTTACACTAAACCCTAACCCCTACATTTACACTAAACCCCCTAACCCCTACATTTACACTAACCCCCTAACCCCTACATTTACACTAAACCCCTAACCCCTACATTTACACTAAACCCCCTAACCCCTACATTTACACTAAACCCCTAACCCCTACATTTACACTAAACCCCTAACTCCTACATTTACACTAAACCCCTAACCCCTACATTTACACTAACCCCCCTAACCCCTACATTTACACTAAACCCCCTAACCCCTACATTTACACTAACCCCCCTAACCCCTACATTTACACTAAACCCCCTAACCCCTACATTTACACTAAACCCCTAACCCCTACATTTACACTAAACCCCTAACCCCTACATTTACACTAACCCCCTGACCCCTACATTTACACTAAACCCTGACCCCTACATTTACACTAACCCCCCTAACCCCTACATTTACACTAAAACCCCTAACCCCTACATTTACACTAACCCCCTAACCCCTACATTTACACTAAACCCCTAACCCCTACATTTACACTAACCCCCTAACCCCTACATTTACACTAAACCCTAAACGCTACATTTACACTAAACCCCCTAACCCCTACATTTACACTAAACCCCTAACCCCTACATTTACACTAACCCCCTGACCCCTACATTTACACTAAACCCTGACCCCTACATTTACACTAACCCCCCTAACCCCTACATTTACACTAAACCCCTAACCCCTACATTTACACTAACCCCCTAACCCCTACATTTACACTAAACCCCTAACCCCTACATTTACACTAACCCCCTAACCCCTACATTTACACTAAACCCTAAACGCTACATTTACACTAAACCCCTAACCCCTACATTTACACTAAACCCCTAACCCCTACATTTACACTAAACCCCCTAACCCCTACATTTACACTAAACCCTAACCCCTACATTTACACTAACCCCCCTAACCCCTACATTTACACTAAACCCTAACCCCTACATTTACACTAAACCCCCTAACCCCTACATTTACACTAAACCCTAACCCCTACATTTACACTAAACCCTAACCCCTACATTTACACTAAACCCCTAACCCCTACATTTACACTAAACCCCTAACCCCTACATTTACACTAAACCCTTAGCCCCTACATTTACACTAAACCCAAAACCCCTACATTTACACTAAACCCCTAACCCCTACATTTACACTAACCCCTACATTTACACTAAACCCCTAACCCCTACATTTACACTAAACCCTAACCCCTACATTTACACTAAACCCCTAACCCCTACATTTACACTAAACCCCTAACCCTACATTTACACTAAACCCCTAACCCCTACATTTACACTAAACCCCTAACCCCTACATTTACACTAAACCCCCAACCCCTACATTTACACTGCACCCTAACCCCTACATTTACACTAAACCCCCTAACTCCTACATTTACACTAAACCCCCTAACCCCTACATTTACACTAAACCCCTAACCCCTACATTTACACTAACCCCCTAACCCCTACATTTACACTAAACCCTAAACGCTACATTTACACTAAACCCCTAACCCCTACATTTACACTAACCCCCTAACCCCTACATTTACACTAAACCCTAAACACTACATTTACACTAAACCCCTAACCCCTACATTTACACTAAACCCCCTACATTTACAC
This sequence comes from Prochilodus magdalenae, assembly GCA_024036415.1. Lineage (NCBI taxonomy): Eukaryota > Metazoa > Chordata > Actinopteri > Characiformes > Prochilodontidae > Prochilodus > Prochilodus magdalenae. The sequence goes on from JAMWET010001610.1 coordinate 255,155, forward strand.
TAAACCCCCTAACCCCTACATTTACACTAAACCCTAACCCCTACATTTACACTAAACCCCCTAACCCCTACATTTACACTAAACCCCCTAACCCCTACATTTACACTAAACCCCCTAACCCCTACATTTACACTAAACCCCTAACCCCTACATTTACACTAACCCCCTGACCCCTACATTTACACTAAACCCTGACCCCTACATTTACACTAACCCCCCTAACCCCTACATTTACACTAAACCCCTAACCCCTACATTTACACTAACCCCCTAACCCCTACATTTACACTAAACCCCTAACCCCTACATTTACACTAAACCCCCTAACCCCTACATTTACACTAAACCCTAACCCCTACATTTACACCAAACCCTAACCCCTACATTTACACTAAACCCCTAACCCCTACATTTACACTAAACCCTAACCCCTACATTTACACTAAACCCTAACCCCTACATTTACACTAACCCCCTAACCCCTACATTTACACTAAACCCCCTAACCCCTACATTTACACTAAACCCCTAACCCCTACATTTACACTAAACCCCCTAACCCCTACATTTACACTAAACCCCCAACCCCTACATTTACACTGCACCCTAACCCCTACATTTACACTAAACCCCCTAACTCCTACATTTACACTAAACCCCCTAACCCCTACATTTACACTAAACCCCTAACCCCTACATTTACACTAACCCCCTAACCCCTACATTTACACTAAACCCCCTAACCCCTACATTTACACTAAACCCCCTAACCCCTACATTTACACTAAACCCTAACCCCTACATTTACACTAACCCCCCTAACCCCTACATTTACACTAAACCCTAACCCCTACATTTACACTAAACCCCTAACCCCTACATTTACACTAAACCCCCTAACCCCTACATTTACACTAAACCCCCTAACCCCTACATTTACACTAAACCCTAACCCCTACATTTACACTAACCCCCCTAACCCCTACATTTACACTAAACCCCTAACCCCTACATTTACACTAAACCCCCTAACCCCTACATTTACACTAAACCCTAACCCCTACATTTACACTAAACCCCTAACCCCTACATTTACACTAAACCCCTAACCCCTACATTTACACTAAACCCTTAGCCCCTACATTTACACTAAACCCCCTAACCCCTACATTTACACTAAACCCCCTAACCCCTACATTTACACTAAACCCCCTAACCCCTACAATTACACTAAACCCTAACCCCTACATTTACACTAAACCCCCAACCCCTACATTTACACTGCACCCTAACCCCTACATTTACACTAAACCCCTAACCCCTACATTTACACTAACCCCTACATTTACACTAAACCCCTAACCCCTACATTTACACTAAACCCTAACCCCTACATTTACACTAAACCCCTAACCCCTACATTTACACTAAACCCCTAACCCCTACATTTACACTAAACCCCTAACCCCTACATTTACACTAAACCCCTAACCCCTACATTTACACTAAACCCCCAACCCCTACATTTACACTGCACCCTAACCCCTACATTTACACTAAACCCCCTAACTCCTACATTTACACTAAACCCCCTAACCCCTACATTTACACTAAACTCCCTAACCCCTAGATTAACACTAGCCCTATATGTACTTTGTCACTATTAGGTAATGTGAGGTTGTTAGCAACATAAGCATGCTTGTAAAGGGTCATTAAGGGTCATTTTAGGGAAAAGTCCTATTGTGATTCATACACACATGTGTATTGATAACATATAGATAGCATATGGAATATATGACTATATTATTGTTTCCACGTCCAAACAGAGAGAACAGTGAGAGAGCAGTCGCAGTAAAGCTTCTTTTCACCCACTGTATTCAGCTGCTAGACTAAATCATATCGGTTCACAACAGCGATGCACTCCGAGCCCCAGAGTTAGGACCCTCAGGACCCTCTGCACAAACATCCCTCCTTTTCCAAACGCTATTTCAATAAAAGCAGCTAAATCGGTTATTATTGTATTACATAACGCTCGCAAACGAGAATAAAGAAAACACTGAGACATCCAGCGCTCCGTTAGCCAGAGACATCCATAAAACACCGTGCACACTATTAGCTTCTCCCCGCTGCATTACTGTGGGAGAGCTTTGATTAAGTATCGCTTCCCCGAGGTGCCATTCAGAAAAATGAATCAGAGGCTGGGAGACTCTGGAGAAAGGATTTATGGCAGAGCAACACTCATCAGCTCCCCAAAAGAGGAGAAGCGCAAGAGGAGGCGCGGCACAGGAACTGGCTGCCCTCCACTCAGGCACCCGGCCAATCCGAGGACAGAGAGAGAGAGAGAGAGAGAGAGAGAGAGAGAGAGAGAGAGAGAGAGAGAGAGAGAGAGAGAGAGAGGGAGGGAGAGAATGAGAAAGAAGAGAGAGAGAGAGAGAGAGAGATTAAAAGATAGAGAGGGAGAGAGATACAGAGAGAGAGAGAGAGAGAGAGAGAGAGAGAGAGAGAGAGAGAGAGAGAACGGGGAGAGAGAGAGATACAGAAAGAGAGAGAGAGAGAGAGATAGAGAGAGATACAGAGAGAGAGAGAGAGAGAGAGAGAGAGAGAGAGAGAGAGGGAGGGAGAGAATGAGAAAGAAGAGAGAGAGAGAGATTAAAAGATAGAGAGGGAGAGAGATACAGAGAGAGAGAGAGAGAGAGATACAGAGAGAGAGAGAGAGAGAGAGAGAGAGAGAGAGAGAGAGAGAGAACGGGGAGAGAGAGAGATACAGAAAGAGGGAGAGAGAGAGAGATAGAGAGAGATACAGAGAGAGAGAGAGAGAGAGAGAGAGAGATACAGAGAGAGAGAGAAAGGGGAGAGAGAGAGAATGGGAAAGAGAGAGAGAGAGAGAAATACAGAGAGAGAGAGAGAGAGAGAGAGAGATACAGAGAGAGAGAGGAGCGAGAGAGAATGGGAAAAGAGAGAGAGAGAGAGAGAGAGAAATACAGAGAGAGAGATAGAGAGAGATACAGAGAGAGAGAGAGATACAGAGAGATAGAGAGAGATACACAGAGAGAGAGAGATAGAGAGAGAGAAATAGAGAGAGATACAGAAAGAGAGAGATACAGAGAGAGAGAGAGATACAGAGAGAGATATGTATATAGAGAGATACAGAGAGAGAGAGATACAGAGAGAGAGAGAAAGAGAAAGAGAGAGAGATACAGAGAGAGAGAGAGATACAGAGAGAGAGAGAGATACAGAGAGAGAGAGAGAGAGAGAGAGAGAGAGAGAGAGAGAATGTGCTCTAGAGAACATGAGAAATTTGTTCAGTGTCAGCTAATGGATGTTGACTGAATTCATTCAAAACTGCAAATTCAGCAATATTCATAACAAACAGCCCTTTAATGATTGAGAGTGATTACACAGCTTTAGCTAGTTGCTAGCCAGTTGCTAACGTGTCTAAAAATGAATGGGAGTCTATGGGAGCGATAAATGATGAATAAATGACAGGTTAGAGGAGTGATGGTCAGTATGTAATCAATTATTAATCATAAATTAATCATAAATTATTATTAATTAATTATTATAATTAATATCAGCTTTTTAGTTAGTCTAATATTGCAAATTACTGAAGTTTTTATTTTATTGAAGGTTTTATAGTTTCATTATTGAGCCTGTTGTGTGGAAATGATCTAGAAAAGAAAACTGCTATGCTAAATGCTGTGACAAAATTTACAGGAAGCTGGAAGATTTGAATAAAATAGAATTTAGCGTTATAGTGTTATTCCAGGACGACACAGAATAAAGCATTCTGAAGAACTGGCAGATGTTGAAAACTGCACAGGTGACGTGTCAGCTAATTAATGCTAATTAAATTTGTTTATTTGAAATTGTAAATGACTCTCAATTAAAACAGAATCAAACACATTTATAATACCGTATTAATAAAGCAGATACAACAGATTAGAGACCAAATCTAAGGAACATAGGAGTGCTGGTATCTATGTAGTTCACAATGTTAGCTAACTGATGCTAACCTTTGGTTTAAGTTGGCTAATTATTGAAGCTAGATTGCTGATTAGAGTCGTTAGAAGAATTTAATCAAATAGAATTTAGTAAGAAAAGTATTTTTCTAGAATATCACAGAAAAGAGCATGTAAGGAACTGGCCAGTGCTGAAACCTGGATAGCTAACGAGTTAGCTAATTAAAGCTAAATTAATCTGTTTATTTGAAATAAACTAAATAACTAAATTAATTTAGAATAAAACACTTTTATAACTATAAATATCTCATTAATAGAGTAGATACTACAGATTAGATCTCTAAAGAACACGAGGAATGCGGATATCTATGTAAGTTAGCTGTTCTGTCAGCTTATTGGTCCAAACTGAATTTCGTCGCAGTCCAAAGATAAAAATTCAATTTTTTTTTTAACTTTTACTTTTACGCATCATTTGAACACAGCACCTGTTGTTTACACTGGATGAAAATTTCATGATGATTGGACCAACAGAAATGGCCCAAACTTGATTGGAAAGATGTCTGGTTCCATTGACTTACATAGGAACTGAATCAGGTTTTTGCCCTTTCCTGTAAAGTTGCCATTTTGGAAACTCTATACTTGGAGTTTCTCTACAGACAGCGACGGAATGTTCAAAACTGTAAAACAGGCTGAAATAGAACCGGACTGTACCATCGGCCTATTCTTTGTTGAGGCACGTTTGGCATATTGCCAGGCAATCGAGAATAAGGGTCAGCCGGAGCTGAGCTAACTTGTCAGTGATTTAAATGGGGACGGCGTCCTCGCCTGTTATCTCGGTATGAGAAACACAGAGCTGCTTATACTCCTGACGGCTCAGAATGTCACAACTCAGGTCGAGACCCTATTTCAATTACCTTTAGAGGCCACTCTGCGAGATGACGGTACAAATCACTCGCCTTTTCATGTTCCCCAGACCTTTCCAAGGACGTGACGGTAATTACGCTCCTTGCTTGCTAAAGTGCAGTAAAGCAAGCGTGGAGCCAGGAACGTGGCCGTCCTCCACACTCTCTATCAGTTCATTTGCATTCAGGATTTGTGATGCTCCACTGCCCTGTGTTTAAGCTGATGAATGCGTTAACTCGGGAGGTGGTAAAAGCTCCACAGTGACGAATTCTCTGAAAGCCTTACGCCACCAGAGTACTTAATACGGCTGCGTTCATCTTTCGGCTCGTTGTGGCCTTACACAGCCAATTCCGTTCCTCTCTGAGCTCGTAAAACGAGTGAGGGATTGTTGGCATACTGGGAAAATGGGACCATAGGGCCGTTGACGCTTTTCTGAAGATCTGTGCTGTCAGGAATGCTCAAGATACATTGCACCAGGAATGCAGCTAGGGAACTGAAGGAGCTAAGCGGAACTCAATCAAAACACGTGCCCATGTAGAGGAGCAATGTTGGGTCCCCAGGAAGGTAATACGCTGTGCTCCCTAACTCTGCACCCTACACAACGTAAATCTGGTCTAGTGACGTTCCTGGCTGGCCTGGAAACCGAGATTCATCCGGCACACCAAACACATCACCACAGCAAGAGGACAACACTAGCGCAACAGCGGTTTCATTACCTCTTTGGCTTTCCTGTGTCGGTCCTTGCCTTCCCCATGCCTATCCTTCTCCTTAACCTCCTCCACTGGATGGCTAGAGTAGGAGACGGTCCTCCAGTCTCTAGGCGAGTTGGTGATGCTGGCCACTTTGGACTCGGTGGCGCTGTTCTCCTCCGTCAGCGACCTGGACGACCTGCGGGTGAACATGCTCTTCTTAAGGGCTTTGACCCTCAGGCTTTCGCTGCCGCTAGCGTCCGAGCAGCACCACTCCGGGTTCGTGTCCACTTTCACGTTGTGTCCCGTGGTGTGGCACTGAAACACGTGCGGTGACAGGTTGACCTCCGTCTGGATCTGGGGCACCATGCCACCGTCGCTGGATTTCCCGTTCGCTTCAGGTTCTTGGATTTTCTCGTCCAGCCTGGTGAGCTTGGAAAGCACCTGGGAAATCTCGCCACGCACTCCTGAGAGGCATTCCAGCTTCTTCTCGATCTCACCAATCCTGAGGACCAGTTTGCAGACGCTTGCTTTGAGCTCGTCGTCCGAGTTTTCCAGGGAGTGGAAGAGACGGTCGAGCTTGATGGCCGACTTGCCCAGTTTGATGGTGTTGCGCTCGGGGGAGCTCTCTCCGTCCGACTTGGTCACCTGAGAGAGCGAGCCGTTGCTGTTGTAGCAGGACGACTGGGTGATTCCAATGGAACCACACACGCTCATATCATCCAGGAAGCGGAATATGTCGCTGATGTCGTCGCTTACTAGCTCACAGTCCTCCTCCGAGAGTTTGAACGAAGGCCTCTCCCCATATTTGCTGTGGACGCCGTAGTCCTTGAGCTTCCTCTGTTCAGACTGCTCGGTCTGTGTCCCTACGCTAAGGCCATTGTCTACGGAAGCGGTCTGGATCGATGGGCAGTTGATACTCTTGTCCTTGAACCTCTTCCCACCGTCTCTCTTTTCAGCACTCGGACCACAAGCAACAGAGGTCATCTCCTTTATCTTAGGTCCATTGGACTTCTTGGAGAAGCCTGCAGGAGAGGCAGTGGGCTTCTCTTTGGCACACTGAAAGTGCTGGTCGTTGTCCATGTTGCTGACGTTATGGCGGTGATTGTCTTTTGGCACCTTGTTGTTCAAGAAGGACCTTTCAAAGTCAGGGCCCTCCTCGGCGTTCAGGCTTAAGCTCTTCACGGGCCAAGCGGGCTGCCTGCCATGCTTCCCAGATGTCCTCCTGGTGTTCACGCACTCCGTGACCGTCGTGGGCCCGAAGTAGGTGGACGCCTGCAAGTCGTCCAGACTCTCGTGTTTCACTCTGGATTTGTTCTGAATGGGCGAGCTGACGGGCTCAAAGTAAGGGTTGCTGTAGGGCAACTCGAAGCTGTGATTAAAGAAGGTGGGTGGCTTGTGCAGCTCCCTCCTGTGGTAGTCTCCACCGCCTCTGGCGCCGGCTTTGGATTCGGAGGAGATCACATGGGGTGAAAAGGCAACGAGGTTGTGAAAGTCTTCCTTGAATATATTCCGCTTTTGCACGCAGGAGTGCACCGTGAAAGGCTCCGCCGAGTTGGGCAGGAAAACGTCCTTGCCACTGGGGTTGATGTGGAGGGAGTCCTGGTCGGTGGTGGACTCGCTGTCGATGTCCATGGGGAAGTAGGTGCTCTGCATCTCGCATGGAGGCGGGCTGGCACTGGCGTACTGAGGCAGATGCTGCAGCTTATCCAGTGACGCTGCTCTACATTTCAGATCCTTGGTGACTCCCAGGAGGAAATTGGGGTCCGAGGTTGGTAGAAAAGACTGACAGTTGTTGCACTCCGATTTGGGACAGGGGGACGTCCGTGGAACGTGATGACCCCTCCTGTCGGGGAAGTCGTACGCCCTCTCGCAGTCGTTGTACTTGTAGACGTCCGTATCGGACCGGCAGGACTCAAACGACTGATTCTTATGAAACTTGGGTCTGTGACTCATCGGGAGCTTGTCCTTGGCCATGCCACCGTTCATCTGGATCAGGTTGAACATGGTGACGATGTCCGCAGCCACCATGAGCTTCTTGGACTGCTGGTCCTCTACCGAGCACCTCATCTTGTCCTTAAATAAGGTGGCGGGGAAACTCGGGTCCAAACATGCTGTGTAGAACAGCAGGCTCCTCAGCTTTGCCAGGTGGACCAGGTCAAAGCGGGCACACAGGGATTTGCACAGATCCTGATAAGACACGGTGCTGTACTTGGTGTCTAGTTCCTCCAAAATCCGGACGAGGAAAAGGGAATATTCTGGCACTGCATCCATCGCTGTGGGCGCTCCGTTCCTTATCTTAGAGAGGAGATGATAACCTGCAAGGGGATTGACCGGGGATTAGTGAGACAGGATGACTTGCTGCAGATAAAAATAGATGGTTAAGGCACATTTTGGAATTCAACCACATTCCTTGGAAGGACGGGAACAAGACGGGAACATGGGTCTATGTGGGAAACCATGTTGCAAAGCAAGAGGAAGCATGCATGCAGCACTACCCACGATCCAACCGACGGATGAACGAGGAAAGGAACTGAGTTCGAGTTCTTGGCTAGCCGACTAGAGGGGTACATACAGTAACGGTCTCCGGAGGCGGGGAAGAACGGCAACTCAGCATCTGTACACCATTCCGAGGCACGGTTCAAGCGCTTGAGCGTTAGATCCCAAGTCAACTACGAGAACAAAAAACCGAACACACCTATTTGACGATCCCATCTGGCGTCCTCCGGATCAGAAGCACGGAGCTACTGTCAGCGAAGCGCACGCTGGTGTGCGGCTCCTCGCTCCAGCGTGCATTGCATCCGTTGACATTCCTGCAGTGCACTGGCAATAGATAAAGGAGGACAGCTCCAGCCCAGCCGCTCACATCCTTCAGCTTCGGCTCTGCCGTTGCAAAGCTGCTCGTTTGCTTTTGCTCTCCAGAGTACCGCTCGCTCTGCACACGGGAGGAGGAGGAGGAGGAGGGGGGGTGGTGGTTGGTGTTGTTGGGGTTGAAGAGGAGGGGGCTGGAGGGGTGGGCTTTGTTTCTACCTAGAATGACGTAATCACACCTAAACATGCCGAGATGTATGTGCGTGTGCAGGGGCAGAAATTGATCGGAGTGTACCGCACCCCTCCTATAGCGCACGCCTCATGGCGCAATCCATTCAGTCCAGTTCAGCGTTATTTGTGTGCCGCTTTTCCCAGCGTCGTTCCCAGCGTCCCAAAGCAGCTCTTATAGACACGAGGGGCTCCAAATGAGACCCACCGAGGGAGGGGGCTTCAAGGAAAACTCCCCAGGAGCATGAGGAAGAGGCAATTAGACTGGTAATCCCGAGTCATGGATTTAGACACTGTGGCATGCACATCCTGCCCAATGCTTTCTTTGAGTTTACTCAGTTCTGGGAATGATTTTATAAAATTTAATATTTAAAATATTCATTAATATTTATTTTGATTATTCAATGATAATTAAATAACATTATACATTTTCACAGTGAGAATTTTAATCCATTATTTTATTGAGAAATCTGTTCATTTTATCATATTTTCATGAATAACTATTGTTTTTCTACATAGAATACAGTTTAAAAAAAATATGCTAAATTTTTTCATTTTAAAAGGATGTCTGGATTGAGGTTAAGTAGTTTTGAGTTTACTTATTTTTGGCAATAAATAATTTTTGTGAGATTTCACAATATTTATTGACCTATTTTCCATAATAACTGCATATTTTATTCAAAAGTACATGAAACATTCTGTGCATAAATTTTTTATTATAATTGAAATTTTTTTTTTAGACGTCAAAAAATACAGTGACATGGAATGAGGGTTTTTTTGTGTGACGCTTTTTTTAAACTTATTTTTGGCAATAATTTTGATCAGATTTCACAATATGTATTACCAAAAATGATGAATTTTCAAAAAAAACCTGTATGCATAATTAATTACAGATTAAGATTAGAGGAATAAATTAATTTTGCCACATTTTTCATAATAACTACAAATGACATTCAAAAACACATGAAAAACTAAAAATTTGAGGGTTTGTTGTTTTTCTAAATAAATAAAAAAAGAATAAAAAATATATCCACATGGAATACAGTTCAAACGGTATTTTAATGAAAAATATAAATTTTTAAAGGATGAAGATTAGGGTTATGGTTATGAAATCTTTGACTTATTTCTGTCAGTATTAGTGATGATATTTCACAACATTTAGATCTAAGAACAGTAAAACACCTGAATGCCATCTGCGAACAGGAGGCTATGAAGTACCATGCTAAAGCCTGGCACTGCTCCTGAGAAGCTCAAGAGGCCATGCAAGCCTGGCATGTGCACACCGTCCTAAACCGGGACTTCGGTTGTTGTTTGTTGTTAACAATATCACTGTTTATTAGGTCAAAGGTATGTGTATCTGTATTTCTGTTGAGGGGTGGGTGTTTCATGTTGAGGGCTGCTCAATGACATGCCTTCATAACCAAAAGAACCCTGGTTCTTTAACAAACCAGCCTATGTTTACACCAGTGTTTATTGGAACCAAGGAATGTCCCAGCAGAGGGCGCTGCACTGCGGTGGTAAGCAGTGGTACCAAGCTGGCGAAGCGTATAGATACCCTGCGAGCGTTTGTGCTGATGTTCCAGATGTTTATTTGCATCCTGAAAACAAGCACCGATCAGCTACTGGAGACAGAAAGCCATAGAAGTTCCTCAGTAGACCACTGGGTGTCACCATCGTTGTCTTCTCTTCCTTTAACCACTGACACGCCCACAGATGTAGTCACGGTTCTGCTGAGGAACCTACTATTCTTTCAGTTCCGCATATACAGTAACATGGAATAGGGAGATTTTACAAAAATCATTATTTAAAATAGTCAAAAATATTTATTTGATCATTCAATAATAATTTAACAACATACATTTTCATGGTAAAAATCTGAATCCATCATTTTAATTTTAATTTTAACATATTTTCACGAATAACTATATATTTTTGTAGAAAATATATGATATATTATGCAAATAGAGTTTGTTTAATTTAAAATGTGGGTTTTGGTTGTTTTTCTACATAGAATACAGTAAAAATGTCATGCTAAATTTTAATTTTAAAAGGAATTCTGGATTAAGGTTATGTGGTTTTTGAGTTTACTTATATTTGGCAATAAATTAGTGAGATTTCAATTGACCTATTGTCCATAATAACTGCATATTATATTCAAAAGTACATGAAAGATTCTACGCATAATTTTTTATTTAATTGAAATCTTGTTTTTCTACGTCAAAAAATACAGTAACATGAAAAACATGAGTTTTACTTATTTTTGGCAATAATTTTGATGAGATATCATAATATGTATTACTAAAGACGATGAATTTTCACAGCTAAATAAACCTGTATGCATAATTTATCACAGATTAAGATTAAGAAATTAATCTTGCCATATTTTTCATAATAACTACAAATTACTGACACGCCCACAGATGTAGTCACGGTTCTGCTGAGGAACCTATTATTCTTTCATTTCAGCTAGAAACAAACTATCTAGGTCGTAAATGCACCGCATGCCCCAGAATTAGGTTCGCGAACCCGAACAGAACCCGTACCACATTGCCGGACTATGTATGAATCACGGCCTCCTCTATGTAGAGGCCTCGGTATGTAGTTGTCGGGTAAGCATGCATTTGATTTTCTTACGTAGATATTTTTCCGAAGAGATATTTTTCCGAAGAGCAGATGTCCGATTCCTCCGGCATGACTCACTTAGCTCTGAAAACTATCATCCGCCATCTCCTGGCATCTGTTGCTTGTAGTTTTATAGGTACTGAAGTGTTCCACCCATTCCTTTATATTTGCCCCATCAACTCCAATAGCGGTTCCAGATTCGCTCCCCGCAAGCCATCATCTTTTGGAAGATGTCGCATCCCACAAATCAATATCATATCTGTGCCTGCTCGCCGGTTAGGATTTGGTTGGTGGCACACAGAGATGGATTCGGGGATTAGAGGGTTAAGTCGCAGGTGGGATGCTCAGTTTTAAGTTTCAGAGGCCTGCTGGACTGAACTTCGCCTGATAATGCCACCAATTAGGGGACGTTTATGAGAAATTTAGAGCCGCTGGGAGTTTGTTCCCGCTTTGGGCCGAATAACGAGGACACATGAATCAGCTGGGTTGTCTGACATTTAGCTTCCACACTGCACAGTCAGCAAGTCACATTGATTAGGACATCAGGCCAAACCCCGCCCCCCATGCCGGAGGAGGTGAAGGGTTTCGGGCAAAGTATTGCGTTTACTGAGAAATATTATAATCCTATAGACGATAATTCGGACTTCTCTACATGGCTATCTCCATAGAAGTCTGTTGGGATTAGGAATAGGTCAGTATTAGAAATTCCAGATTCCGTTTCATATCATGGTAGAACAATATTTTAGTTTTTGGAAGATTCAGAAAAATAAGCCACCATGTTTTATTTAAAGAGCATAAAGGTATTTTTATGCCAAACCTTAGTGCAGAATTTTATGCCAATTTTAGCACAACAAAAAATATATACGTAGCACATAAAAGTTTCTATTATTTTTATGTTTATTCAGATTTTAGGTCCAAAAATGTGCAAATATATATATATCATTTGACCAGTTATGTCATTTACATATGTATATAATACAAAAACGTAAATAAATATATTTATTGATCATATTAAAGTTTTGTGTACCATAAAATTAGATATTATTACAAAAACTTTTGTTTTATTATTATTATTATAGTTTATAGTGTTTATTATTATTACTATTATAGTATAGTGTGTAAAATGACACACTTTTTTGATTTTCTAAATTAAAATAATTTAACACATCATCCAAAGAGAAAATTTTTAAAATAAATAAATTATAAATAACGAATAAACATAAATAAATAAATCCCACAGTACTACTACTAGTACTAATACTAGTACTACTACTACTACTACTACTACTACTAGTACTACTACTACTACTGCTACTACCAGTACTACTACTACTACTAGTACTACTACTACTACTGCTACTACTAGTACTACTACTACTACTACTAGTACTACTACTACTACTACTACTACTACTACTACTAGTACTAGTACTACTACTACTACTACTACTTCTACTACTACTACTAGCACTACTACTAGTACTGCTACTACTACTACTACTACTACTACTACTACTACTACTACTACTACTACTACTACTACTAGTCCTACTACTACTACTACTACTACTACTACTACTACTACTAGTCCTACTACTACTACTACTACTACTACTACTACTACTACTACTACTACTACTACTACTACTACTACTACTACTACTACTACTACTACTACTACTACTACTACTACTACTACTACTACTACTACTACTACTACTACTACTACTACTACTACTACTACTACTACTACTACTACTACTACTACTAGTCCTACTACTACTACTACTACTACTACTACTACTACTACTAGTACTACTACTAGACTGCTACTACTACTACTACTAGTACTACTACTACTACTAGTACTACTACTACTACTACTACTACTACTACTACTAGTACTACTACTACTACTACTACTACTACTACTACTACTAGTACTGCTACTACTACTACTACTACTACTACTACTAGTACTACTACTACTACTAGTACTGCTACTACTACTACTACTAGTACTGCTCCTCCTCCTCCTCCTACTACTACTACTACTACTACTACTACTACTACTACTACTAATAATAATAATAATAATAATAATAATAATAATGATAGCACATCCTGCTTGAGGAAAGACCTTATTAATTTTAAAGGAAACACAAATATTAATGCAGAAGACCAGTTCAGTTTTAAATCAAATCAAATACGGTTCACTGCGGTGCCTCAGTTACACAGGTGTGAAGGTAAGTGAGAATCTTACCTGGAAAAGGTGTGTGGAGTCCCCTGCAGTACTTAAACACACCGGAACGTAAATATACAGCGTATATATCACATGCAGAAATGAGTCTATAACTAACCCATTATGAAAGTAAACCAGGTCACGAACGGGTTTGATGTTAAATCTCCATTCTGGAAAATTCCCCGTTGTTGACGTTGCTGTTGCTCACCCTGGTTTTGATGGGATCCAGACGCATGGCTCTGAAAGCTGTCATATGAAATCATAATAAACACATTACCTGCTCACTCTGAGAAGGTCACACCTGCTGGCTCTCTTCTCACCCCCGAACTCCATTTCCCATAACCCACCACCCGATGACGTCACTGTCACATGTCTGGCATCTCCCAATCCCATTCCGTTGTCTAGATCTGAGTCTCCCGAGTATTGATCACACACCTGTCGTTAATCTAGTAACTCCCCCACACGGCTCATGGTGACGTCTGCCGCTCAGGGCTTACTGAGCGGTCCTCTCTGTGACGGCTCCTGTTTGCCGCTCTGGTTCTGACTTTATTCGGATTTGCTGATTCACTCTTTGGTCTCCGCCCATCTGGTTCTTTTGCTGGTCTGATTGTGTGCCTGGTTTTCGCCGCCCGCCTGTTTCTTTACTCTGACTCTGTCTCACCCTTCGGTTATCTCCGCTATGCTCTTGTTGCTGCTGTGTTCGATTACAAGTCTGTTAAATAAACCTCGTCTTGATTTTAGCTCAGCGCTCGTCACTATCTGTTTGTCCATCAACACAAAGGTTCTGCCAAAATTATCACCATCAGAAAATTACAAAAAGACATTAACGAACTGCTGCCCCGGTCTGCGGAGAACACTACGGAGACACCAAAGCCTTGGCCAGAGTGCTTCATTTTCCAGGTGAATAAATAAATGTTAATTGAGGTGGAACTGAGAGGAAATTACCTCATTCCGAGGGGAAGAGTCAATCAAAGTGCCACAAAGGCCTGCCCGGGAAGACGTGCACTCAGGAGGACTAGCCTAAGCAATTACTGAGACGTGGAGAGTACTTGGGCCCGTGGGTGGTCATCTTGTTTTTCTGCAGAGTCTTTAAATTCGTTTTTAATGAACCGTCATCACTGGTTTTGGGACTGTTGTCTTCGAGCTCCTGTCAGAGGTGGACAGGTCTGGACGGTCAGCGGTGCAAACTCTTGGTGAACTTGACAGGGAATGCCAGCATGATGTATATGTAACTCATTACATAACTAACTTTGGGACAGATAGCATCACATGATACATTTGAGCTTGCTGAGTCACAGTTGTTCACAGCAGTGGTGATGGGAACCAGACGTCCAGAAGCTTTATGCCTCTAAAAGTAAAAAACATGACGTGACTTATCAGAGTTTGAACGAGGCAGTTGAACGAGTCTCCCTTGACCTCATGTTGGCCGCTCATGCAGCAACACCATTCATTGGAACTCTTCAGAGTGCTCCTCAAGCCAACCCTGGACAACCTGGGCCTAATGGCACGGTGCATCATCCTGCTGGTCTATCCCATCACCTACAGGAAGTCCATGAAGAGCCGCAAATGGTCACCACCAGTGAAATGTAGAGGGCTCCGGTTTATGATACACTTTGGGCTAGGCCACTGGACACAACCCAAGCCATGAGAACACACCCCACACCAGTATAGAACCTCCATCAGCCAGCGCAGTGCCTTGGTGACCTCGAGGGTCCATGGCTTCATGGGGCCTGCACCACACTTAAAGCCCACCAGGCAAAGCTTCGTGCACAGCACTGTACAGCAGGAAGCTCCACGGTGGTCCGATTAGTCCAGAAGGTGGACCACCAGGGGCGCCCAGTCTAGAAAAATGAAGCGACAGCATAAGACCGCACAGGATGGGCAGTTATTCCGCTTGGCTAGGAACACACAGGCAGTTAGCTCTGTTAGAATAACCGAGGACACGATGTAGGGTCAACAGGGTGCTACAGTGACTCCAGCAGGACGGGCTACTACAGTCTAACGGTCTCAAATCAGATCGTCCAGCGACTGTCCTTCAAACATTTGGTCTTCTCCTTTACTCATCTACGAGACGCTACACTGATGAGCTGGGCTAGCAAGCCATCACTTCAATATGCATAGGCACAATGCACTGCTACTAACTAGAAAGCATGGTGCTGTTAGGGAGGACCTCCAAAGCTAAGGCCGCTGTCACACCTGAAAGCCTGGACCAAGGTTCACACTTTAGCCAGCACGCTAAAGAACAGGCATGTCATGCCTTTATCCTACCATCACCCCATCCTGGACACTGACCGGTTTGCAGAGGGACGTCTGATGTTTGTGTGTGGTGAATATGGCAGCTGGTGCCATCGCGGCCCAGTGTAGCACCAGACTCCGTAGATGGCATTGATGGCATCCTGGAGCGAACACAATGGCAGGTGCATGGCCAGGTACCTCCAACCTTTATGGTACATGCACCCTCGTAGCACAGGTCTAAACGTAGCTTTGGGTACATCATTGGTCTCTCGTCCTGTCATATGCTCTCGCTCTCTCATCTACTACACCTCTTACTCCTTCTGGGTCGGGGTGGGCGGGTGGGTGCTGAAGCCTATCCCAGTGTTCACTGGGCAGAGGGCAGGAGATGCCCTGGAAAGGCCGTCAGACAGGGCAGACACAGAGACATACACAATCACTCACACCTAGGGGGTACAATGCATCACCTCCAGGTCACCCGACTGCATGTCTTTGGACTGCACTAACCTACATGAGTTGCTGTGGTGGTGACATGCTAACTACGTAGTCGCACTAGTGACGGGGCTTTCATACACGGAAGCAGAGGAGGCGTAGGTGCCTCATTCCGCCCTCCAAACTCAAAAATGTCAAGTCATGGTTCACGCTCTTTGGCGCTCTTCACGAATCGTAGCTTTCCGTCGCTCTGGATTTGACCTAAAGTGTCATGTGACGCAATACCAATCGATTTGAGCATCCGGACTGTGATGCATCCGTAAAACTCTGACTGGAGTCCCATTTCAAACCACCTCGAAACGTGGTTCGGATCTCATGTGCGAATGCTGCACGTCATGTGGTTTATCACTGTCCAGATCGTCAAGGATCAATCTAGATCTGGATCAATCTGGATTCGAGCTGAACGTACCCAAACACATGAAGGCTGCCTGAGATGTGAGCCCCGCTCAAGCCACTTGGGTAAACAGCCTTGCATTCATGGTGGAAGGACCCATGCATGGTCATCCAGGGCCAAGTTGTCCCCAAAGTAAACGTAGCGCTATGAGTTTATGTACCATCAATGACATTCCATAGACAGACCCAGAAGACAGCGTAGGTTCCCTGGTGGTTTCGATGTCCTAAAGTGTCTTTCTGTGTGTTGTGGACATGGAGACCCCTTGTTACCATCACCGCCACTGTAAGTCAGTGAATTACTCTGAACCGTTTCACTACAAACCACACTAAACGAGTCTGTTTACAGCTCCACGATCCAATTATGAAAAATAATGCAGCTTTCAGAGGGAGCGCGTTAAAGAAGCTATTATCTGACAGAGTGTCTCCACGTCCATATTTCTACCAGAGCAATTTGTTGGGCTATTCAGCAAGGACACATTAAACAACTCAATAGCTCTTCGGTTTTAGATTTTATTTGTTGAGGCTCTGTGTGAAGCATTCAGCTGTTTTCCCATGATGCACCAGTTTTACAGGCACATGGCCTTGTCACTTGCATGCCCTTGTCGTCGTCTATTCCTGCTTTTGTTTGTTTGGTCCCAGGTAGCCAAACTGTTCGGACCCAAATCGGGCCCACATTCCACATTTTCATATGGCCCACCTGCCACACGATTTGATACCACTTAGACATGTGTGGGCCATATAAGCACCACGTTACGCCCATAAGTCAGTCAGTAGTACTCTGAAGTATCTGTGCCAGAAGTGGGCCAAAGCTGCTTTGGCACAGGTGGGCCAAATGCCTGTTTTTGATGTGTGCGGCACCTTTGGGTCACTGGAGAAGACCATAGTGTGAAGGAAGTAGCTGAATCTGCAGGTGTACGGAAGCAGCATACGGTCATACGGGTCTACCAGCAGTGGATAAAATCCCAGTCTACAGGGAATTCACCTCGGAACTGGCCCGGGAAGGCATCCACCAAATCTGGACCAACTGCACAGTTCTTTGATGTAAGAGAGTCTGAACACTGATGTGGCTACATCCAGAAACTTGTCCAGTCCATGCCCAATCCAGTCCCAACTGGTATAGGTGTTCGTGGAGGTACTACAGACTGTTAGGTAAGCTTCAGTGAGCTTATTATTGCTGTCCAAAGAAAACCCATGCATCTCCAAAATGGACAAAGACGAAAAACTTTGCCAGAATTGGATGGAAGTGAATTCCAAGTGATTCCAGAGTAATTCTATTGGACAGGAATCATATGCAAGATGCATTTGCATGACGGGTTAGACTTAAGGAGGTGGAATCTCCACAGACGGTTGTACTCCACCAGAGATGTGGGACCGTTGGACCGTGGAACCTGAGCCAGAGCTGAACCTTACTGTAACGGATCTGGAACAACAACCAATGCCATATATCGTCGTGGTCCAGTGAAAAACATGTATCTCCATTTTTGTCCATTTTGTCTTTTATACATCATTTGAAAACAGCCGCTGGCGTTTACACTTTGTGAGAATTGCATGATGAATGGACCAACTGAAAGGGCCCAAAAGTGCTCGGAAGGATGTCTGGTTGCATTGACTTACATTAAAATCGAATGCGGTTGTTGGCCTCTCCTGTAAAGTTGCTATTTTGGAGATACTTGTTTTGCTTTGGACAGCGACGATATAATACAGGTATCATCCATACAGACTAAGCAGGCACTTACAGTTTGAGGGCAAAGCCATGGATGTGACTTCTCTTTGGCTGAGGCTGTGGACTCATCAACCAGGGAATCTTCCTTTACTGCAAGGTCCAGTTCCGACACTTGCATGCCCGGTGTAGGTGGTTTTGATGGGCGGACGTGGTGCATGGGCTCTCTAATTGGTCTACAGACGCAAACGTCAGAATTCCATGACTTTCCACAGTCACTTTTCTATCAGCTCAGACTAGACAGGACTGCCTTCATTGGCAGTCTGTTGGATGGGAGGCCCCCACAAAGCCGAGCCATTTTGGAGAAGCTCTGATCGGGTCACCTGGCCCAAACAATTGGTCACCGAAGTCTTCACTACTGCCGATTTCTCCTGTAGCCTCTCCAACAGGTCAACCGATTTTTAACTTCACCATCAAACGTATCTCAGACCATGGGAGACCACATTACAAGATAACCACCTGTAGGCCATCCAGAAAAACTCCAGGTTGAGGCAGGTCGCAGGTGCGGAGTGGTTTTATTGAGGGTTGTCCAGGAATCTATACCAGAGACAAGTCCATACTAACAAGCAGGGGAACCTAGGAACCTGAACACAACGTGACACTAAGATTGGGAAACACCGCGAGCGGGGAACTCTGGAAAGCAACACAGAGACTTGGGAACTAGGCCAATGGAGTATGAATGGGAGTCCTAACGAGTTCTAGATCCACTGCAGGTGTGAGAGTGGGTGGAGCCAGGGAGGAGCAGAAAGAGAAGCCATGTGCAGTACCACACAGGCACCAGAGGGGGTGCTATATGATAAATGTAAGAAGCGAAAGTCACCGTTTGTAGACCTGAGAGATGAAGAAATAACATCAGCGATCGATGATTATACCTGACAACGAACCAGTTAATTGATTCGCCGATTTCCAGATCAGACTGATAAGAAATGATTCTCCAGGTAGAACAGCGCTTCTGTAGTCATCGGTCACGAATGATTTGCGCTTGAAATTGATTCCGACTTGCAGGTAATGGAGGAATTGAAATGCGAGGCGCTATACGCCGCCGGTGCGTTCGCACTTCTGCTGGAGGGCCCAGGTAATCAGTCTAATGAACGAGGGAGAATTTTGAGTTTTCTCATTTGAAATGCATGAAGGTCGTGGTAATGAGGCAATTTGCCTCCCTCTCCATTCGGCGAAGGGTTGGGAAGTGTGCAGGCGGAGATGAGCTTCTACCTTTTCTGCTATACCTTTCGAGCAAACTCTCATTAAAGCCTCCATTAAATGTAAGAGAGGGGGAATTTTAGGGTGCAGTTACTTTAAAGCAGGCCGACGATCGTGCTGTATCGTAATGGAGGACAGATTTGGAATATCAGGGGGAACAGTCAACGGCTTTAGCCTTGGTTGTGCATTGCTGTAGGTGTTCTGGGTGGAGCAGAAGGTAAGTGCTTGGGAGATATGAGGGTCAATTGGGCTCGCAGTCAGAACAAGAGTAACACAAACCTTGGGAGACAGGGAGAGATCTCCATCAGGTCCCCTGTCGGGTCCAAGTAGGACGACTGTGCAAAGGATAGCTGCACCCAGAAGGAGGTGTGGGAGTGTGGTGCTGTTGGGAAGGAAGATAAAGGTGACCAGGATCAATAACTGATGATAAATTTAGACTGATATGATCAATATTTATTGAGCTACACATACAGAAGTCTGTCTCTCAGTATGGCGGTGTGAGGACGCCGTGTTTGCTAACCCAACACGCCAGACGTCTCGGTATGGAGCTGTAGAGGTTCCTAATGGTGTCCTGTGATAATCCATCCCATGCAGCTTGAACATCCTCACACAGTTCCTGCAGATGGTGCGGTAGGGGTGGAGGTGGAGGGACACCAGGCCTTCTGGACGTGTGACAGCAAACCGTTCCTCTTGGTGCTGACCACGGTGCCTCCACACACGGATTCGTTGGTCGTCTCCACCAAGACTAAAGCGGGACTCGTCACTGAAGATGACCCGCTGCCATTCTGAGTCACTCCATGACAGTTTGGTAAGACACCACTGCAGTCTTTGGTGACGGTGACGTGGTGTTAAGGATGGTCATGGTAACGGTCTGTGTGCATGTAGTCCTGCGTGGTGCAGCCGTCTGCCAACGGTGCTGCCCTAACGGGACGACTGATGGAGGACACCACTGAATGCTTACTCAGTGTCTCAGTGTCATATGTTCGCCCGAGGGTGAAACTTAAACCATTGGCATGTCTCATGACGTCCAACCTCCCCACCAAGTCTCCGTCCTCTGCGTTGGTTCCTTCTGGGTGCAGCTATTCGTGAAAAGGACATGCTCTGGAACAAATGAATTCACAACACAGCACACAGGATTAGCATTCGCCTCTGTAATGTCACCGCTGTGACACCATCCTGTGGAGGAACTCCTCATTAGCAAACACCTTGGCACCATTTGCTTTATTTACTTTTCAAATTGCTTCCTGTCCCGGAGACAAACCCCACGGTCTCCTCGCAGATTAAACCACAGCAGTGAAACATTGATAAAAGCCTTTGACTCTAATCCTTCCCTCATTGCTTCCACTGCTCTCATTGGATCTCTCTTCTCATTAGCCGCTGATGAGGCTTTTTAGAAGCTATATTGGAGGAATCAATTAGCGACGGCCCCTCCAGGAGGACGTACGTATCGCGCGGCTGCATCTGCAGGGGAAGCTCTGAGATGTGGCCGAGGGCTGCCGGAGACAGGGGAGTCGGAGAAGTGCTGATAAAGGCTGAAGACCGTTGTGGCTATCGCTATGCTAATGCCCGGCGTGTTGGCTTTGAATCCTAAACGGCGTGCTGATATGGTATTTAGGGCTCTCGCTCTCGCCAGAGTCTCGCTTTCTCTCGTTTCGTCTCGCTCCGCTTCTTTCTCGCTTTGTAATGCCGCTGGAACATGTTCCAGAAAGGAAGTGGGGACAAACTGCAGCAGCGTGGCCTGAAACAAGGTAGCCAGACTCCTGTGGATCTAATGGGGTGTTAAAATGAAGACCCCAGAAATGGGCTGTTTCCTGGCCGAGTGGAAAAACAGTGACGGAGCAGATTAGGGTCCGGACTGACTCGGGTTCAGCGTCAGCTCTTCTATATTCAGACATTGAGCTTAGAACGGGTAAGGATGCTACGCTACTTGTGCAGGTGTGGTAAATAGGCTAGTATGAATACCATAGAGTCTCATTTGGGCCTACCGAGCTGGATCGTGGAGGTGAAATGCTAGTCGTGCATCATTTAGCTGTAGCTTGACCCATGTTTGCATCTCCGGGTCCGAATAGCTTGAACCACCAATGTCAAAAACGGATGGGATTTTCGGAGTAGGAATTCTCTGGACCCACTTATCCATGTGGCAGGCACTCTCCACCGATTCGGCATGCTGATGGTCTTCCCTGGGGTGACACTGCCACATGTCACGCAGCTCGAAATGTCTGGTAGAGCATGACCAAGATTTCCAAGTACTTCCCCGGATCCTATAATTCCCTGGACTTTAACCCAGCCTAGCATCTGTGGGGCGACCTGGATTGTCGCATTAGCTCTATGGGTCCTCCCCCACATATGCACTGCAGTCAGCATGGCTCCAGATACCTGTGACGACCTACCAGGGTCGTACTGAGTCACTCCCAGCCCGAGTAGCTTCTGTCCATGCTACACACGGTGGCGGTTACTCTGGATATTATTGGTGGTCATAATAATGTGACTCAGTGGTGTTGTTCAGAACCTGTAGGACACACACTAGGGGGGCAGTAAGGGCACCTTCCCGGAGTGGTGGGCAGTCCCATCCCTGGTGCCCAGGGAGCAGTTAGGGGCTGGGTGCATTGCTTTAGGGCAGTCGTGTCCTGTCGGTTCATGGAACCAAACCAGCGACCACTGCAGTAGTATCCCAGGTGGTTACTAAGGTGTCGTAGGACATTTTTATGGTTACATAGGTGGTTGCTAAAATGTTACCATGCCATTCAGTAGCATCCCAGGTGGTTGCTAAGGTGTTGCCTTGCCATTGCAATAGTGTCCCAGTTGGTTGCTAAGGTGTTGCCATGCCATTGCAATAGTGACCCAGGTTGTTGCTACCGCATGACCCTGTAATTTCAGTAGTATCCCAGGTGGTTGCTAAGGTGTTGCCATGACATTGCAATAGTATCGCAGGTGGTTGCTAAGGTCTCTCTGTCTTTATCTATCTTTCTCTCTATCTATCTTTCTCTCTCTCTTTCCCTCTCTCTCTCTCTCTCTCTCTCTCTTTATCTATCTTTCTCTCTCTCTCTCTCTCTCTATCTATCTTTCTCTCTCTCTCTTTTTCCCTCTCTCTCTCTCTCTCTCTCTCTCATCAGAGTGAAAAGGTCACGCCCGGTGTGTGACCGGGGTGTCTCCTCTCAGCATTCCTGGCCTGTAATGTAAAAGCATGTGACTCCTCCAAACGGCCGGCTGCCATTTGTGCACCTAATGCCGTGTAACGTGACAGGCGGAGCTGAGTGCACTTTGAGGACATTTGTCACTGAGGACCGGGGGAACGCGAGCAGGAGGACGAGGAGCAAGACGAAGAAGGAAGTGTGATATAGCCCCCCTATCACCCATTCAAGAAGATTATACCTTAAATGAAAACCGCGTTCCATCCGTCGCGTGCATTCACCCGAGCCCCCTTCACGACGGAACCCGCACAACATGTTCCGTAATGCAGCTGATCATCGCCTGGCATTCCGCGCTCACAGTTTTAGGGCCGTGATTGTGCCGCGGAGTCACAATCGCTGTTTACAACCTTGGGTGCCTATTACTGCAGCTATGTGCCTTGGCTTCTATTAGAATTGATAAACACGTCTGGAGCGGCACGCTTTCAGGCACTAGCGGTGTGAAACCCACTGATTCACACCGACAAAGCATAATGAATAATAACATCGCCTGTCAGAAGCACAGCCTTGACGGATAGACAGGGAAGCACAACAGCGTGATTAACCAACGACCCTAGCGGAATATTCCTCTGCTAAAATAAGGATGAAAGGGCGACTGGGTTCCCTCATACTTCCAGCAGCAGGGTATCAAATTAAAGGCTGTGCGTGTCTGTGCAGGCTCGGCTGCCCTGGTTGCAAATGCTAATAGATGGCAAAGGAAGAGTTCCTGCGCCGCTCTATCTCAGCTGCTCTCCACGCCTCGTTAGCCGCCCCGGCTAACGCTGATGGGCAGCAGCTGAGGTTTTTGTCGCGGTACCAGAAAGTGTACAGGTTGCCGTGGAGTCTGAAATATTGGGTGAGCCCGCTGTGATGAAAGGCCACAGGTTGCTAAGGTGTTGCCATGCCATTGCAATAGTGTCCCAGGTTGTTGCTACTATGTTACCATGTAATTTCAGTAGTATCCCAGGTGCTTGCTACGGTGTTGCCATGCTAAGGTGTAGCAACCTTAATGCAACAACATCCCAGGTAGTGGCTAAGGTGTTGTTAGGACATTGCACAAGCATCCCAGTTGGTTGCTAAGGTCTTGCCATGCCGTTGCAGTAGAATTCTAGGTGGTTGCTATGGTGTTGCCATGCTATTATTGCAAAAGTGTCCCAGATGGTTACTAAGGTATCTTAGGACATTTTTGTGGTTACAGAGGTGGTTGCTAAGTTGTTACCATGCCATTTCGATAGCATCCCAGGTGGTTGCTAAGGTGTTGCTATGCCATTGCAGTAGTGTCTCATGTGCTTGCTAATGTGTTGTGATACCATTGCATTAGTGTCCCAGGTTGTTGCTACCACGTTACCATGTAATTTCAGCAGTATTCCAGGTGCTTGCTACGGTGTTGCCATGCTATTGCAATAGCATCCAAGTTGGTTGCTAAGGTGTAGCAACCTCATTGCAACAACATCCCAGGTAGTGGCTAAGGTGTTGTTAGGACATTGCACAAGCATCCCAGTTGGTTGCTAAGGTCCTGCCATGCCATTGCAGTAGAATTCCAGGTGGTTGCTATGGTGTTGCCATGCCATTATTGCAATAGTGTCCCAGGTCCTTGCTTATGTGTTGCCATACCAATGCAATAGTATCCTAGACTGCTGCTACCGCATCACCATGTAATTTCAGTAGTATCCCAGGTGCATGCTATGGTGTTGCCATGCCATTGCAATAGCATCCAAGGTGGTTGCTAAGGTGTAGCAACCTCATTGCAACAACATCCCAGGTAGTGGTTAAGGTGTTGTTGGGATATTGCACAAGCATCCCAGTTGGTTGCTATGGTGTTGCCATACCGTTGCAGCAGCATTCCAGGTGGTTGCTATGGTGTCGCCATGCCATTTTTGCAATAGTGTTCCAAGTGATTGCTATAATGTTGCCATTTCTTTTCAGTAGCATCCCAGGTGGTTGCTAAGGTGTTGTCTGGATATTTCTATAGTTATACATGCTGTTGCCAAGATTGCTAGGACATAGGCTGTGGTATTCAATATGCAGATCAAAGTCTTTGATACTGTATCCCAGGTGGCTTGTCGCCAACCTACCTATAAAAATATATCATTTGTGAAATACTGTGTGTTCCTATTTCATCTCTTTACTGCAAGACAGGCTGTGATGAGGACAACTGTCGTTGCCAATTCATTACTCTTTCTCGTTT
>JAMWET010001610.1:287500-307500 GCA_024036415.1 Prochilodus magdalenae
TTTTCCCCAAGCAGGACGCGTCCCCGTCCTCCTGGGAGATGACAGAGCGCCCACGGCTTTTAGCTCCGGTCCAGATTGGCTGCTGATAAGTCAGAACGCTGAAGGCTTCGTGTCACTCACACGTCCACATCTGAAAGACTCAGTAGAGCTTCTTATACGGGACTGTCTGGAATATACACAGTCCCCTCACTGGCCACTTTATCAGAAACACCCACCCTGTACCTCCACTTACTGGCCACTTTATTAGAAACACCCACCCTGTACTTCCCCTCACTGGCCACTTTATCAGAAACACCCACCCTGTACCTCCACTCACTGGCCACTTTATCAGAAACACCCACCCTGTAACTCCACTCACTGGCCACTTTATCAGAAACACCAACCCTGTACCTCCACTCACTGGCCACTTTATCAGAAACACCCACCCTGTACCTCCACCCACTGGCCACTTTATCAGAAACACCCACCCTGTACTTCCACTTACTGGCCACTTTATTAGAAACACCCACCTTGTACATCGCCACACTGGCCACTTTATCAGAAACACCCACGCTGTACCTCCACTCACTGGCCACTTTATCAGAAACACCCACCCTGTACCTCCACCCACTGGCCACTTTATCAGAAACACCCACCTTGTACTTCCACTTACTGGCCACTTTATTAGAAACACCCACCTTGTACTTCCCCTCACTGGCCACTTTATTAGAAACACCCACCCTGTACCTCCAGTCACTGGACACTTTATCGGAAACAGCCACCCTGTACCTCCACTCACTGGCCACTTTATCAGAAACACCCACCCTGTACCTCCACTCACTGGCCACTTTATCAGAAACACCGACCTTGTACTTCCACTCACTGGCCACTTTATTAGAAACACCCTCCCTGTACTTCCACTCACTGGCCACTTTTTCAGAAACACCAACCCTGTACCTCCACTTACTGACCACTTTAACAGAAACACCCACCCTGTACCTCCACTCACTGGCCACTTTATTAGAAACACCCTCCTTGTTCTTCCCCTCACTGGCCACTTTATTAGAAACACCCTCCTTGTTCTTCCCCTCACTGGCCACTTTATCAAAAACACCCACCCTGTACCTCCACTCACTGGCCACTTTAACAGAAACACCAACCCTGTACCTCCACTTACTGACCACTTTAACAGAAACACCCTCCCTGTACCTCCACTCACTGGCCACTTTATCAGAAACACCCTCCTTGTTCTTCCCCTCACTGGCCACTTTAATAGAAACACCCTCCTTGTACTTCCATGAACTGGACACTTCATTGGAAAGACCTACACTGTGCTTACATTAACTGGCCACTTTATCAGAAACACCCACCTTGTACTTCCATTAACTGGCCACTTTATCAGAAACACCCACCCTGTACCTCCACTCACTGGCCACTTAATTAGAGTGTCATGTTTTTCATTGGTAAATTTGTTTTTATTTGTCGGTTTATTTTGTTTTCTCTTATTGATTTTTTTTTTTTCTAAATTAATATTTATTCTTGTAGTTTGTTTTTCTGAAATGTTCATTTGTTTTGCATTTCTCAGCCACCACACAAAACTCTGACTGAACCCTCAACTGGGGGGTCCTGCTGAACCTGTTTCAGACAGACTAATTAGAGCTGTCCAAGCCCAAGCCGGCGTAAACCGGGAATATCAAGATTCCTTCAGCTGTTTGTACTTTTGATGGCGAGTGTATGACGGTACAGACTCTATGATTGTGCAAAGTTTCTAAGATGGGAAATGCACACTCACTTCTGATTCCAAGCCTATTGCGACAACTGCCATGCAGTGACAAGACTACACCGCTCCGACTGCTGAAATGTCCCTGGGTGACAGTGACTCCGCGGTCAACATGAGTTTGGGCCTCTAATGAGCTTATTTTCGGTTCTAATGCTTCTTCCACAGACGCGGCGTTCCTAATGGAGAGAAATGGTAGACTAATGTGCGCTGTTTCTGTGAAGTCATATCCTTAATGGCACCAAACCGGAGGAAACACATGGCCTATAATAAATCTGTGGCTTTATTATCAATCTACAGCTTATCAGCCATCAACCACAGCAGACTGGAGTTTCATTCCTGCACTGGCATTATTACTTATGGTGCACAGTACAGGGAGTCTCAAAGGTGCCCGTATAAAATGAAACCCGTTTGGCAGACGGTGATCCAGCTATAGACCCAACCTATGGAGGAAGAGGGAAACCTGTGGTGGAGATAGGGATCCAACAGAGTGGCCACCATGTTCTCCTGATTTAACCCCTATGCCGGGTCATGTCCAGGCACTTGTTTACTCAGTGAAGACAGAACTGTTGATGCTTCTGCAGCATTCAGCCAGATGGTTTTGGTGGAAGTTGGTTTAGGTGGGCAGCGTACTGAACACATTCTGTAGCCCTTTGGGCCAATTTTCTGGTTTCATGTAAACTTAAACATATAGAAACATGAAAACCAATAAAGTTGTGCTAACATGAAGCACACCACTGATTTCCTGGTCAAATCCTCTACCCGTTTGACATGTCACACCCCTGCGTTCCCATTTGGAAAAAATTGAAGTTGAATCCAAGATGGCGCCATTCATATGTAATTTTCAATGTAAACTTAAACATGTACAAACATGAGAACCAATAAAGTTGTACTAACATGAAGCACACCACTGTTTTCCTGGTCAAATCCTCTACCTGTTTGACATGTCACATTGGGAAACATTTCTGTTGATCCATTCTTGGATCAGTTCTAACACAATATAAAGTACATATGTAATTTTCAATCTAAAAAAAAAAAGAGATACACGGTTTTATTCTGATTATATGCTATTGGAACATAACATTGTGAGTTGACTGCAACATCATTTCCATGCAACCTGACAGTTACACAAAGCAATTCAATAAGTTGCATCCCGTTACTCCATCAGATCCATGAGGCGTAATTTACATCCTTCTGTCTTTGTATGTCTTATCCCAGAAATGTGTTGGGATTTGTGAAACTGTTGCATCTGAGTTTCAAATGAGTTGCAGGATGCATTCAACTATGCAACCCAGGAGCATTTTGGATCCAGCGTCAGCCTTCATTTGTGAATGGAAACTGATGTGTCCAAGTTTCAAGTAAGTTGCAGGATGCATTCAACTATGCAACTATTGCACAATTATGCAATTTTGTGCAAAATTACGCATGTCTATTGTGTTAATAGAGTTGTCTCTTTTTATGCATTTCATGAGTTGCAGTGGTGGACCAGAGAAACAGTCGTGCTACTGGGTCAAATATAACCACATGGCCTTGAGAGAACTTTGGAAAACCATTGTCCCTTAACACAGTCCGCCATGGCAACTCTAGAAATGCAACTGTACTACGTAAACAGAAAGTCAAACATCAGTTTTATGTAAAATTGCTGCTGAGTTCTTTAGATCTGAACCATTACTGTTGTATCATTACCAGTATTGCTAGGCAGATTAAAATATGACTTCACAGAGTGGACATTTCTATTGCTTCGAAGCTACATGAAGCTAAATTGCACTTGAGTTGCATAATTGCATGCAACCTGCAACTCACTTGAAACTCAGATGCATCACAAATGTCAACACTCGGATGTCCTCAGATTTTCCACCTTGGTGCAGCGGTTACCGTCTAGTACCTGTACAGAACGGACAATCTGAATATCTGAATCCCACGCTCTGAAGTGCCCACATAGTCCTGAGAAAGATCTCATCTTCGCTCCCAGTGAGGCCACAGTCTGAAGGCCAAGAGGGCACGACTGGGGTCTGCTCAGCATGACGCTACCCCACATGGGGGTCTGTTTTATGAAGTTAATATGTGTTCTTTTCTATCTACTGCATTTGTCTTTGACACTCAGCTCTAGCCCGTCGGGGCCCTAGACGTGGACACCTCATCTAATTATGAAGCTCAAGTGTTTCACTCAACCCCACTGCTGTCTAAAAATCAGTCGCATAGTCATACAGTGTCCATAGGGTCATCCTAAAGAATGCCCAGGGACCAAAGGTACACAAAGTCATGCCCACAAAAACTGTCTAGGGTTTAATTAGGATCCTGCCCCTGACTGTAACGGAGACACACACCGCCCCTACGTGTCGCACTTTGTTGTGACACATGAAACCTACATAGAGGTGGCGCCTAACTGGATGGACCCAATGAGAGACCAACTCACCTGTCCGAGTCCTCGAATCACCTTGAAGTGGGGGGCAGCTCAGTCCATGAGCCTGTGGTTGTCCAGCTCAAGCTGCGTTTATGACAGCGTTCAGGTATAATGCGATGATAGGAAGGAGGTCCACTGAAGGAAGAAGAGAGATAGAGTGCAAGACCCCAGGAGAGAGCCAGCCTCCCTCAGGAAGAGCCCCAAGCGCAATCTTTGAAGCCCCAAAGTTTCCCTGCCGCTGATCCAGCCGCCATTTCTGGCGGAGCCCACAGTTAATAGGTGATAGGTGATAGGTGGCCCCATGTGGTCCAATGGGATAATCAGTATCTGCCCCTAGCCAATAACTTTCCTTAACTAACAGTCATCCTGATAGAATGCCATGCTTGCCCAAATCAGTGCCCCACCCTTGCCCTACATGGCCTGAGATTCCTCTGGATACAAAACGTCCCAGCTTTCCAAATAAACTGGCTTTGTAAAAGGCCATTCCCGGTTTTCCATTCAAACTTGTGGCCCAGCCAGCTTGCATGCATTTGTTTCCCAGGTACATTTTTAGAGGGAACACTGGACAAACACCTCCATTCATTAAGCTGCCGAGGTTTAAACCAGCTAGCGTGCTAACTTTTACCATTACCGATGAATATGCCTTCATTCCGGTCGTTTAACCCCACAGCTTAGCAAAACTTAGCTCATCTCAGGCTGCACACGTTCCAGTCCAACTCGAAGCGATTTCAGCTGACCGGCTTAGCATGCAAATCCCGAAAAGCTGGACCTTGCCAGTGTCGTTTCCCTCTTTCTCACCGCGTATGCATCACTGACATGCATAATGTAGCTTTCCGCGACCCAGAACAGGGACAAAGTCCCGTCCATTAATGAATAAACCATAAGCAGCGGACACTCGGCGATTCGGGAGAACTCGCGCAGGAAAGCGAAAGAAAGACAGGAGCTGTTTATCATCGCCGCCAAAAAACGCTGACATGCTCAGCTCTCAGAAAGAAGAGAGCTATTCATCTGACCCGCTGTTCAGAATCTGCCTCTGCTACAGCTTCCTCATTTCACACAGACCACCTCAGCGGGGGGCACGTACATCCGCCTGTAGATGTCTCGGTAAGCAAATACGCCGTGGCCTGGAGCCTCATTTGGAGCGACTGGTGACAGTTGTATCCACCTGAATGAATGCTCTGGAGAGAGGTAATGACTGTGCAAGGTGCTGTTAGGCCCAAACGCCATCGTAGCGACTGAAGTGTAATGAGAGAGCTTCATGCCACATGTTGAGTTCAGAGCCGTAAGAGCTGTGTTGGAGATACAGGCTTGTTATCCGGTTGGGAAGCCATGGGGATTAATACATAGTTGCTTCTCCTATGCAGCTACAACAGCGTCCACACCTCTGGGAAGGCTTTCCGTAAGATTCTGGAGAGGGGATTTATGGGTATTCAGTCTAAAGAACAGCTAGGAGGTCAGGCACTGACGATGGACAGGTAGGTCTGGCTCGTAATGGAAGTTCCTGTCTATCCCAAAGGTGTTGGTTGGTTTGGTGTTAGTGGGTACACTATGCCAATAAGGGTCCTTGGGCAGAACTCCTAACGCCTAATGCTCCCAATGCACAATTCTCATTCGCGATTTGCTACCTGAGGCCATTTGATACTCTGAAGTGCATGACAGGACAGACCCTATTACTCCTAGACACTTTCATTTCACAGCAATGGCACTGACTGTTGTCTAGGGCAGCTCTAGCAGGTCGGGCGTTTCTCATACTGGGCTGTGGCAAAGGTGGCATCCTGTGATGGTAATATTCAAAATGTCACATAGCTCAGAGTTCAGTGTGACCCATTCTTCATGTTTGCCTTGGGAGAGTGTATGGCTATGTGCTAGAATGTATAAGGTTAGGATTAGCAATGCTTCAGTCTGTGTTGTAGCTTTAGTCTTGGTGGAGACGCCCAACGAATCCGTGTGTGGAGGCACCGTGGTCAGCACCAAGAGGAACGGTTTGTTGTCAAACGTCCAGAAGGCCTGGTGTCCCTCCACCTCCACCCCTACCGCACCATCTGCAGGAACTGTGTGAGGATGTTCAAGCTGCATGGGATGGATTATCACAGGACTCCATTAGGAACCTCTACAGCTCCATACCGAGACGTCTGGCGTGTTGGGTTAGCAAACACGGCGGCCCGACGCCATACTGAGAGACAGACTTCTGTATGTGTAGCTCAATAAATATTGATCATATCAGTCTAAATTTATCATCAGTTATTGATCCTGGTCACCTTTATCCTCCTTCCCAACACCACCGCACTCCCACACGTCCTTGACTAATTGTCACTATCCAATGTGCCTTTTGACCTTCAGTCAAATGTCCCTTAGTGGAGCCCGTGTTCTCAGAGGGTGTTAAACAATAACACCACCCTTTGGATGCACAGTATTGAGTGATCAGCATGAGGCTCACTCATTAAGCATCCCTATGGATTATCACTTCATAGCTCAGTCACATCAAACCCAAAGCTGAAAACCTGAATGGACAGCACGCCGGGTCATAACCTCTGTAAGCTAGCGGTTTGTAAGATAGCACGTGTGAATGTGTGTGGGTGTTTGTGCTCTAAACACGGTGGTCTCTGTTGGCTTGATTACCACTCTGTGTTAGGACGCCATCTGGAGCGAGCGTGCGCTGATTGGGCTGGGTGCTCTCTGAGAGATTAAGACTAATTGCTTTCCGCAAATGGCTGTGCAAGCACAACTTCTAAAAAACTGCCCGCTTTCTAATTTCCCATAATAACCAAACAAGCCAGTCATTAACCCCCGGATCCTCATCAGGGATGGCTCTCCTGCCGCTACGTCTCAGGGTGGAGAGAAATCAGTTAACAGCACAACTACACTAACAACAATACCACATCTCTGAGTCACTTTGCAAGGTCACGGCAGCACAGCTCACGGCGCACACCACACAGCTCCCCCCATTGGGGCACATGGAATTCTGGTCTGTCCAACATCCCAGTGCGTTCTAGTGTGTGAGTTACCTGCTCCTCAGTATGGGATGCCCATGTCCTCTCTCAGGGCCATGTCCTTGGTGCAACAGCTCCCTGGCATACCCTCCTCTGGCTCCAGTGTCTCTGATGGAGAGTTGAAAACCAGCACCATGAGGGTCCTTCATCTGCAATGCCAACTGAGCATTCGATTTGTGGCTGCTTGCTCGAGGGGCCACCCAGGAAGGTCAAAGTTCCTCCTTGAGTTCTACCATGTAGTGCTCTGACCTTTCAGTCTTGGTGGCGACCATTCAGTGACTGGTTAGCCTAGCAAGCTGCACCTAGGCCAATGCAGTTGCAACAAATGCATGATAGTATTAGTGGATGTCAGCATAGCTAATTAGCTAGCCAGTATGAGCTAACACAGAGGCTTGGTGGCTATCTAACCTTACCCTTGTTCCACTGAGTCTTTCAGAAGCAAAGGCCTACCTTATTAAGCTAGGGCTAAGCTTCAGATAAGCTACTGTCTAGTAGCTATGGAAGCTACATTAGCTAGTTAGCCAGCTGAAAGTAAATGGGATTCCTCCAGCATAATTTACTTGTCCAGCATGAAATGGTTCACTGAAGACAAACCTGTTGCTTGCCTAAGTCAAAGTCCAAACCGTAATCCAGTCGTAATGTTAAGGCAGAACCTAAGATGTGGTGTTTATGCAAGGGAACCATTGAGCTGAAGCAGTTCTGTACAGAGGAATGGGCCAGAACAAGCCCACCTAAACAAGAAGGGTAACGTCAAGTCTGAAAGGATCCCCAAGGCTGACTTAGACAAGATTGGCTCTTAGCTGGTGTCACATCCTGCCCGGTCCTGCTCATGTTCGTCTGTCTTATCTGGCTTTCTGTTTCTGGCTTGTCCATGTGCTTCTGCTTGTTTTGGTTTTTTGCTTCTCCTGTCTCCGCCCTCTTGTCAGGCCTCTCACCTGTTTCTGGCTCCGCCCCTCCCCAGGTGTCTCTCGTTAGCCCTTGTTGATTTATACTCCATGTTGTGCCCTTTGTTCTTGCTTGCCGTTTGTTCCCCTGCCGGTGTTTTGTTTCCATACCAGTCTTTTTCTCTCCTTGTTGGTTGTTTTTGTAATCCGGTTCAGTGTGTCTCAGTTTGCTAGTGTTTTCTTTTCTCCTCATCCTGTCTACGTGTAACAGCTGGACTTAAGAAGGTGGGTTTCAGAGGAACCATTATAGGTGTTAAGTCCCGCACAAAGCCAACAACCCTAAAAATCAAAGTTGGTCTACAATGAATGGTTAAAGTCCAGACCTTACTTCAGTTATAACGCAGAACTCTAAGACATGGTGCTCATGCAGGGAAACCATTGAGTTGAAACAGTTGGGTAAAGACGAACGTGCCAAAACAAGCCCTCATAAACAAGAGGGACATGGTCAAGTCCTACAGAATACTATATCCTTCAGAACATAATCTCCTAGCCTGAATTAACGAAGAGTTAGTCTTAGCGTGTCCTTAGAAGTTGGTCTTTAGAAGGACCATTTCAGTTGTTGATTTTACACCTGGTGACCACACAGTGTCAAAATCCTTAAACAACATCAAGATATTCCAATAACGGAATCTTCCAATAACGGAATCTGCCAATAACGGAATCTTCCAATAACGGAATCTTCCAATAACGGAATCTGCCAATAACGGAATCTTCCAATAACGGAATCTTCCAATAACGGAATCTTCCAATAACGGAATCTTCCAATAACGGAATCTTCCAATAACGGAATCTGCCAATAACGGAATCTTCCAATAACGGAATCTTCCAATAACGGAATCTTCCAATAACGGAATCTTAACAATCTTAAAGGATCTTCCAATAAAAGGAATCTGCCAATCTTCCAATAACGGAATCTTCCAATAACGGAATCTGCCAATAACGGAATCTTCCAATAACGGAATCTTCCAATAACGGAATCTTCCAATAAAGGAATCTTCCAAAAACGGAATCTTCCAAAAACGGAATCTTCAAATAACGGAATCTTCTGGTTATGCAAAGCCTTATACCTATTTAAAACCTCTCTCTGGAAAGTCTGAGTCAAAGCCCAACCCATATTCCATTAGTCATGCTAAAGCGGAACCTAAGACATGGCATTCGTGCATGGCAACGGTTGAGTTGAAGCAGTTGTGTAAAGAGGAACGGGCCACAACAAGCCCACATAAGTCCTTCCCAGCAAAACCACCAAGGCTGGACATTAGAAGGTGAACTTTAGGAGGACCGTTATAGGTGTTGATTTTCCACCTGGTGACTTTGCAGTGTCGAACTCTGTCTGTAACCCACATCAATATACCAAACACTGAATTATGTTGGGTCTGCCAAGCCGTATACCTATTCAAAACCTCTCTCCGGTTTGCTCTCGGCATGCCGCTGTGAAATAGCAGAAAGCCTGCGTCGGATATAAGATGAATAACCTTGAAACCCGGACCTCCTGACTGACTGCGTTTCCCTGCCCAATCCCACTGTACTCCAGGCTAATGCGTTTGTTTACGAGTCACATGGCTTCTCTCATTTTATCAGAGATGAAAGAACAAAAATTGCACTTCACCAGAGTGCCTTTATTATCATGGGCATGCTGGAAAGGTTCAAATCCATCAGGCAGCGGAAAGGACGAGGTCATCCATCATCAACGTCGGCAGAACAATGCGGGCTACTTCATATTAGGTACAGCAGCGTGTTCTCACGGTCACTGCTCGCCTGTTTCGCCATGGCCACGGCCAAAAATCGAGGCGCGCTCAGTCTTACGAGGTAGTCTCTTCATTCCTCTGGCTCTAGCTACTGAATCTCTGGTGTCCTGAAGTAGGTTGGGGTTTGTTTCTTGGGCATGGGTTGAAGTCTTGGACTCCAACATTATCTACAACCTCTAGAACTACACAGTATGCTGTAGCGGGTGATTAGGATCAGGCTGAGTGTTGCTGACCACCACCACCATGAGTCTTCACCATCAAATTCTGGCCTTTACCGCACACACATTTGTTGGTGCGTGCCATGTCTGAGTCAAAGGAGATTTATGATAGCCTCAGGCAACGATAAATACACTTGCCAGTACCCATTAAGCTGGAAGAGGTTCCAGAACTGTTTCGGATGAGGTTGGACTTCACGGATCCACTGTCCGGCGAACGAATGAAGGGAATTCAACACCTCTTGTGCTCTTTCCAGGAGGGATCATCCAAGGGTAAGGCATGTATGGTATTCTTGGAGAACCCTTCGGTGTCTATAAGGATCTGATGTTCTCACTTACACTGGCTGTAGTCAGTGGTCATGAGTCCATGATCAAGAATAGTATGTATGGAATACAGAGCTTGGAGAAATCCACGACTCTCCAGGAAGAATCTGCTTCTGAACGCAATTCCAGCTCGAGAGGGGTCGCACCGTAGGGCTCCAGGATGCGCAATGGTCTAATTGATGTATTACAGGCAGCACACAAACAACAGGACCCAACAGCCACAACTGCGGACATTCAACAAACAGTGATGTTCTCCATGAGTCATCCTGTTAGTGCCAGCACCATTGGTCTACATGCACACAGACCACCACAACTGCTTAACACCACGTCACCGTCACCAACGACTGCAGTGGTGTCGTACCAGACTGTCATGGAGTGACCCAGAATGGCAGCGGGTCATCTTCAGTGACGAGTCCCGCTTTAGTCTTGGTGGAGACGCCCAACGGATATCCGCCGTGGTCGTTTTGTGTGGGAGGCACCGTGGTCAGCCACCAAGAGAACGGTCTGTCGTTCACACGTCCAGATAAGGCCTTGGTGTCACTCCACTCCACCCCTACCGCACCATCTGCAGGGAGCTGTGTGAGGATGTTCAAGTCTGCATGGGTTATGGATTATCACAGGACACCATTAGGAAACCTCTACAGCTCCATACCGAGACGTCTGGCGTGTTGGGTTAGCGAACATGGCGGCCCGACGCCATACTGAGAGACAGACTTCTGTATGTGTAGCTCAATAAATATTGATCATATCAGTCTAAATTTATCATCAGTTATTGATCCTGGTCACCTTTATCTTCCTTCCCAACACCACAGCACTCCCACACCTCCTTCTGGGTGCAGCTGTTGTTTTGATGATAAGAGTACAAAGATATCTCCTGTAAGCATAGTATTTCCAGGTCATGAATTTTTTGGAGTAATGAGTATTTGATCAAGATGATGTGGCATAGCTAATGAAGAACTATAGTAGACAAACATATATATAC
Source organism: Prochilodus magdalenae (assembly GCA_024036415.1). Taxonomy (NCBI): domain Eukaryota; kingdom Metazoa; phylum Chordata; class Actinopteri; order Characiformes; family Prochilodontidae; genus Prochilodus; species Prochilodus magdalenae. The sequence goes on from JAMWET010001610.1 coordinate 298,861, forward strand.
AAACATTAGTAGACGCCAAACTATGGCCCATAGCGGTGCTATGTCTGATCTACAACACAGACCAAAATCCAAGATTTTAAAGGTCAACAAATGCAAACGGTCAGATGAAGAGGCCCAAGGCCGAAGCTCTGAGAGCCTCCCAGGTACAAAAGACTGTATGTCTGAAAGTGCAGGTGAACTGGCAAACGAGTTCCACCCATACAGTACAGCTCGATCTGTCAAAGGTCACACGGCTTTGCTGTTCATGCCTTCCTCCCTGGAGAACTGGAGAAGAATGGGACCAGGACTACCTCACCGTCTGCTGAATGCTTTGAAGCTTGAAAGGAAAGAAGTCCCGAGTTCAGCGAACGCTCGCAGACTGTGAAACGAGTGATAGATGAGCAAAAGAAAAAAAAAAATCATACTCCAAATAAATAGCCGGTAAGGTCCACCCACATGGTGTTGACATACGACTGTATCACAGCCTTAATATGCATCTGTGAATGCAGCGACAGATGGTGTTTATTAACCACCGTTTGTCAAGGTATTCATGAACCCATGCGGTAATATCCATCACAGAAATATGCCGGGATTTAATGCAGTGACGCCTGAGGGGTTAAAGGTCATGGGAATTCTGGGGTGGTTTTCAGCCTTTTCCTTTATGCGCAGAGGTTTCTCCGGATTCCCTGGATCTTTGGATGATATTCTGCACTGTGGAGGATGGAATACCTAAACCCCTTCCAGTTCCCAAGTGAGGAATGCTGTTTTTGTGAACAGTTGGATTCCTTGCTGATATATTTCATGCTCATGGCCGTCTATGGCTCAGTATTGTATCATTTCTGAATGCTTTCATTATACATATTGCATACACGACTGCATCATCAGTTCAACATCAATGTTCAAATACAGGTCAGAGAACATTCCACAGAACAAAGAATGAGGTACCGTGGGTGTCTAAGGCGGTAGTACCTTGAGGCTCCTGCAGAAGGTGCTGCATGAGGATGATGGAGCTATACATACCTGTTGGGTGTGAGTGACGGGATCCATAGATTGGGAAGAGGTTACAGTGCAGGGAGTGTCTCATTCCATGTGTGGTAAACGCTCCAGAGCAGATGTTAATGATTGGCTAAAAGGAGGGACTGCATGTGGGCGTGGCTAAAGACCATAGTGTGGAGGAAGTAGCTGAATCTGCAGGGGTATGGAAGCGTACGGTCATACGGGTCTACCAGCAGTGGATAAAATCCCAGTCTACAGGGAATTCTCCTCGGAATTGTGCCAGGGAAGGCATCCACCACATCTGGAGCAACTGGGCAGTCCTTTGAGGCAGGACTGTCTGAACTCTGATGTGGCCTACATCCAGAAACTTGTGCAGTACATGCCCAATCCAGTCCCAGCTGTTACTGGTGCTGGTGGAGGTGTTAGATGATATTAGTTAGGGTTCAGTGGACACCAGACTACACAGCAGGGTTGTGAAATACCACAGCCAAGGACATTTGTGAGCTCGCTGACCTTCCTGTGATTCTCTATCTACCAAACGAACACGCCTGGAAGCCCATGAGATACATCCAGGTCTTCTCCTTTGTGTTCGCCAAGCGCGGCAGCTTCGGTAGGGTTAGTGTATACTGTGTAAATGTCAGATCGCAGTCTCTGAGGGGATTATCACAACAGCGCTCTCCTTGCTCGCCTCCGTTCACTGAAGGGCGACGGCAGATGTGGAGCTGACGTCGCCGTGTCGGCTGTGCTGAGGTGAGAAGCAAAAGAGGAGCTGAGAATTCACACGTTCGCCCTTTCTCTGCTCCACAGCAACATCCAAGTCCCACAATCCCATGCTGATGCAGTAAATCCGTGGTGCATAAAGTCATTTCCCATAATCCTCTTCGCATCATCACAGTGGTGTTGCAGAAAGCTGGAGAATAACACCACTAAGCTGGATGGAGAACAGAGGAGAGGAGCCAGAGGAAGCAAAACCAGTCTAACATTTATAACAGACTGATGTTAGTCGTTTAGCAGGACAGCAATTACTTTTATTTGTCATGTTTATAAACATAGTTCTGTAATAACATGTTAATTACATAGTAAGTACTAGGTAATTACATTTCCATTAATCGTATTTCTGTATAAACAGATCTGCGTCGTGACTTCGTACTGTTTTCCATTACGTTAGATGCCAAGATGTTTTTTTGTCCATTAAATCTGGTGCACTGACTTTAATAGAGAGAATTCCATCATTTTTTCAAGCTGGTAATTGAAGAAATGTATTCAATAGATCACTATTCTGGCCCAGTAAGACTCGTTACATTGAGATCCTACTGTAATATGCTTACAAATCATCAACATTAAATTATTATTCATTTTTATGAACATACTAGGAAAATTAACAATTATTTCCTCCCAGCAATTTACAATGTTGGTAAAATAACTTTTGACATAGTATATCAAAATCTAGAGAAATCCTACACCAATACATTTACAACAGATCTCATTATTCAGCCTTAGAAATAGACAGATCTGAGACAATTAGCAATTATTTCCACCCAGTAATTAATTTTTTTATCATTTTAAATTGAAATTGAATTTGCTTTATAACAAGTAATTGAAAACCATTATTTTAACTGAAGTAAAATACAGTAATTAATACAATTAAAATATTAATTAAAATTTTTCTGTGGGGTTCTGTATTCAGGGGTGGGGGGGTTTCCAGTTTGTGGAGGTTTAGTAGGTGGGAGTGAGGGGTGAGAGGGTAGTGGGTTCTCTTATTATATCGAGATCCTACAGTAATATGCTTACAAATCATCATCATTAAATTATTATTCATTTGTATTAACATACTAAGAAAATTAACACCAATACATTTGCAACAAATCTCATTATTCAGCCTTAGAAATGGACACATCTGAGACAATTAGCAATTATTTCCACCCAGTAATTAATTTTTTTATCATTTTAAATTGAAATTGAAATGCTTAATAACAAGTAACCGAAAACCATTATTTTAACTAAAGTCACACATAAAAGTAAAATACTACAATTAATACAATTTTATTTATTATATATTATAATATAATTAAATATTAATTAAAAATTTTCATAAAGTCATAATTTTTAAATAATTCGGTAAGCGAGAAGTGAATAAGGGGACACTAGGGATGTCGGGAGTTGTAGGGTGTGGGGGTTCTGTATTTGGGGGGTGGGGGGGGTTTCCAGTTGGTGGAGATTTAGTAGGTGGGAGTTGGAGGTGGGGTAGATCAAGTAGGTGGTGGTTAGACGAAGGGGAGACGAGGGATGTGGGGGTTGCAGGTGGTGGGGGGTTCTGTATTCGGGGTGTGGGGGGTTTCCAGTTGGTGGAGGTTTAGTAGGTGGGAGTTGGGGGTGGGGGACATCAGTAGGTGGTGATTAGACGAAGGGAAGACGAGGGATGTGGGGGTTGCAGGGTGGTGGGGGGTTCTGTATTCTGGGTGTGGGGAGGTTTTCAGTTGGTGGAGGTTTAGTAGGTGAGGGTTTAGTAGGTGGGAGTTGGGGGTGGGGGACATCAGTAGGTGGTGATTAGACGAAGGGAAGACGAGGGATGTGGGGGTTGCAGGGTGGGGGGGGTTCTGTATTCGGGGGTTGCGGGGGTTTCCAGTTGGTGGAGGTTTAGTAGGTGGGAGTTGGGGGTGGAGGAGATCAGTAGGTGATGGTTAGACGAAGGGGAGATGAGGGATGTGGGGTTTGCAGGGTAGGGGCGGTTCTGTATTCGGGGTGTGGGGGGGTTTTCAGTTGGTGGAGGTTTAGTAGGTGGGATTTGGGGGTGGAGGAGATCAGTAGGTGGTGGTTAGACGAAGGGGAGACGAGGGATGTGGGGTTTGCAGGGTGGGGGGGTTCTGTATTCGTGGTTGGGGGGCGTTTCCAGTTGGTGAAGGTTTAGTAGGTGGGGGTTCAGTTGGTGGAGGTTTAGTAGGTGGGGAGTGGGGGGTGGGGGAGATCAGTAGGTGGTGGTTAGACGGAGGGGAACAAAGGGATGTAGGGGGTTGTAGGGTGGGGGGAGTTCTGTATTCGGGGGGTGGGGAGGGTTCCAGTTTGTGGGGGTTAAGTAGGTGGTGGTTAAGAGTGTAGGGGGTGGGGCGTGTCTGTAGGTGAAAGGTTGGAGGGTGGTTCCGTAGGTGGCGGGTTGCCGATAGGCGGGTTCTGTAGGTGGGGTGCGAGAGGGTAGTGGGTTCTCTAGGTGCGGGGTTCTGTAGGTGTTGGTGAAGGGGCTTCGGTAAGTGGGTGGTTGGGGGTTCAGTAGGTTGCGTTACGTAACCTCAGTTCTTGACTAGAGGTTACACACTCCTGGTCTGATTCAGGCCTGGCATGTAAGGAGAGAGAACAGCTCCACAGTGACTACATCCCCTCGCAGGAAGCCTGGGATCAAGGCCTACTGATGGGTGTAGGTCCCAGCAACTGCGTAGCGGGACAAGCAGACGGATGTAACGGATTTGTTTTTGCATTACAGCTCAACATTTCAATTATGGTTATATACGGCCCCCCCGTCCCACCAAAAGCTCTCTCTCTGCTTCAGTGCCACAAAGCATTAACCATGGGATGACCTCATTTATCAGAGAAAGTAAAGTCCTGGAGACTGAAAGAGCCAGCATTCATCTCTCGCTGTCTCTCCAGATGCTGCCCCACACTCGTCTGTTCTGCGCTCGCATCTCCGGCTCCAAACTCAAGCTGTAATTCATATCATGGAGTCTAATACACGCTGGTGAACGGAGAAGGCCAAAAGGAGTACCCGGCTCCTGACGGGGAATTACAGCCGACTGGGATCAGATCTTTCCAACCAGCTTCAGCTGAGAAACAAACAAGTTAGAGGAGCAAAACTCAAGATGAGGTAACAGCATGTGGTGTGGAGAACCTTAGGAGAGTTAAAGGCATCCCTCACCAGACAAAATAACGAGTCCCCTGGGACTGAAACGTACCTACTAGCCTGTAACACCTCCACCAGCACTACTACCAGCTGGGACTGGACCTGGCATGGACTGGTCAAGTTCTGGATGTAGCCACATCAGTGTTCAGACACTTTTGGTCAGTTGGTCCAGATTTGGTGGATGCCTTCCCTGGCTGGGTGGTCCAGGTAGTTCCCACAGATTCCCAAGAGAATTTAAATCTGGGGATTTGCAGGCCAGTCCAGATGTGTGAATGCTCATGGATGTTCATCAGGCCAACCAGTTACATTCACAGCCCTGTGAATGCCTGAAGTTTGGAATACCGGGATAGGAATGTTATGTTCCTCTGTCAGATGATGAGCACCAGGCAAAGCCTGGTTGTCCAGTAGCTCAAGGTAGACACTGTATTGTAACCTATCCCAGCTTTCATTGGGCGGAGGACAGGAAACACCCTGGACAGGCCGATTTGTGGTGGTGGTTAAATAGGTTTCTGTAGGTGGAAGGGTAGGAGGCTCTGTAGGTTGGTGGTGGGTGTAGGGGGCATTCTGTAGGTTGGTGGTGGGGGTATTGGGGTTGCTTAGGTTGGTAGTGGATGTAAGGGGGGTTGTGTAGGTTGGTGGTGGGTGTAGGGGGCATTCTGTAGGTTGGTGGTGGGTGTAGGGGGGTTGTGTAGGTTGGTGGTGGATGTAGGGGGGTTGTGTAGGTTGGTGGTGGGTGTAGGTGGGTTCTGTAGGTTGGTGGTGGGTGTAGGCAGGGGTTCTGTATGTTGGTGGTGGGTTCTGTAGGTTGGTGGTGTGTGTAGGGGGTTCTGTAGTTTGGTGGTGGATGTAGGGGGGCTGTGTAGGTTGGTGGTGGGTGTAGGGGGCATTCTGTAGGTTGGTGGTGGGTGTATTGGGGTTGCTTAGGTTGGTGGTGGATGTAGGGGGGTTGTGTAGGTTGGTGGTGGGTGTAGGGGGCATTCTGCAGGTTGGTGGTGGGTGTATTGGGGTTGTGTAGGTTGGTGGTGGATGTAGGGGGGTTGTGTAGGTTGGTGGTGGGTGTAGGTGGGTTCTGTAGGTTGGTGGTGGGTGTAGGGGGGTTCTGTAGGTTGGTGGTGGGTGTAGGGGGGTTCTGTAGGTTGGTGGTGGGTGTAGGGGGTTCTGTAGGTTGGTGGTGGATGTAGGGGGGTTGTGTAGGTTGGTGGTGGGTGTAGGCAGGGGTTCTGTATGTTGGTGGTGGGTGTAGGGGGGTTCTGTAGGTTGGTGTTGGGTGTAGTGGGATTATGTAGGTTGGTGGTGGATGTAGGGGGGTTGTGTAGGTTGGTGGTGGGTGTAGGTGGGTTCTGTAGGTTGGTGGTGGGAGTAGGAGGGTTGTGTAGGTTGGTGGTGGGTGTAGCGGGGTTGTGTAAGTTGGTGGTGGGAGTAGGAGGGTTGTGTAGGTTGGTGGTGGGTGTAGCGGGGTTGTATAAGTTGGTGGTGGGAGTAGGAGGGTTGTGTAGGTTGGTGGTGGGTGTAGTGGGATTATGTAGGTTGGTGGTGGTCGTAGGGGGGCTCTGTAGGTTGGTGGTGGATGTAGGTGGACTCTGTAGGTTGGTAGTGGATGTAGAGGGGTTCTGTAGATTGGCAGTGGAAAGGGTTCTGTGTGTGCAGATGGGGTTGCAGGTGGAGGGGGTTCTATAGGTGGAAGTTGTGGGGAGGGAGGTTTCATAGGTGCGGTCGGGGGGTAGTGGGGTTCAGTAGGTGTAGAGGTGGGTGGATTCTGCAGGTGAGGATGGGGGAGTTCTGTAGGTGGGGGGTGGTGGGGTTCTGTAGGGGGAGAGGTGGGTGGATTCTGCTGGGGAGGAGGGGGGAGTTCTGTAGGTGGGGGGTAGTGGGGTTCAGTAGGTGTAGAGGTGGGTGGATTCTGCAGGTGAGGATGGGGGAGTTCTGTAGGTGGGGGTAGTGGGGTTCAGTAGGTGTAGAGGTGGGTGGATTCTGCAGGTGAGGATGGGGGAGTTCTGTAGGTGGGGGGTAGTGGGGTTCAGTAGGTGTAGAGGTGGGTGGATTCTGCAGGTGAGAATGGGGGAGTTCTGTAGGTGGGGGGTAGTGGGGTTCTGTAGGTGTAGAGGTGGGTGGATTCTGCAGGTGAGGATGGGGGAGTTCTGTAGGTGGGGGGTAGTGGGGTTCAGTAGGTGTAGAGGTGGGTGGATTCTGCAGGTGAGGATGGGGGAGTTCTGTAGGTGGGGGTAGTGGGGTTCAGTAGGTGTAGAGGTGGGTAGATTCTGCAGGTGAGGATGGGGGAGTTCTGTAGGTGGGGTAGTGGGGTTCTGTAGGTGTAGAGGTGGGTGGATTCTGCAGGTGAGGATGGGGGATGTTCTGTAGGTGGGGGGTAGTGGGGTTCAGTAGGTGTAGAGGTGGGTAGATTCTGCAGGTGAGGATGGGGGATGTTCTGTAGGTGGGGGGTAGTGGGGTTCAGTAGGTGTAGAGGTGGGTAGATTCTGCAGGTGAGGATGGGGGAGTTCTGTAGGTGGGGGGTGGTGGGGTTCAGTAGGGGCGGGTGGGAGTTTCATTGGCTCAGAATGAGCCTTCATATCTACATATGATATCTGGATAAACAGTCCGAGCTGGTGTAGCTCGGATTTCCTAGTGGATCCGACTCCAGGTGCTAAAGGGAATGGCAAACGATGCTGGAAGACATTCATCCAGGCTCACTCTGTCTCTCCTAACGAGGTCTTTGTGCTCAGGGGTGGTCCAGTGCGACAGAAGCTGCCATGATTCAGAACCATGTTCTTTTATTTACTGCTGGATCCGAATGCGCTTTGAGTTCCATCCCACACTTCTGTGTTCACGTACGTGAGCTAACGCTAAACCAACAAAGCAGCGGGAAAACCTGCAGTGAATGCCGAGAGCATCCCGCATGCAGGGGCTGGAAATGTCTGGAAGCGACGGTGACCTTCACGCAGAGTCCTTCACCATCACCCTGCAGCCAGGGGAGTGGATTTACAGACGGAGTCAGCGGGCCAGGTGGCCGTTTGTCATGAGGGCGCTTGCTGATCTGCATATCGCAGGATACATCCTCAGTGCCAGCGTTAGGGAATGCCAGCAGTAGCGGGGACGAACAGAGAGGACGGAGAGAGTTTCCATGCACAGTGAGGCAGATTTGCGGCTGAAACTGAAGGCGGTAGTGTTCCTGAATGCGGAGGAGACATAGTATTCCAATAAAGGGTGTAAATGTGCCGGTGTGACCATCCCGTGCCCATGTGACCATCCTGTGCCCATGTGACCATCCCCAGCCCAAAGCTGAGCCCCCTCGGTGATGTTCTGGGGGTGTTTTGATTATGTGGGGTGGGTTCTTTGGTTGAGGTGACCGTAGATCTGAACCACAGTGTCTACATTGAGCTGCTGGACCACCATGTTGTGCCGTTCACTTGTCATCTTTCCCGAGGAACATAACATTCCTATCCCGGTATTCCGGGACAGTTCTCGCATTCACAGGGCTGCATAAGTGACTGATTGGCATGATGAACATTCAGAACCAATTCCACACCTGGACTGGCCCGCACAATCCCCACATGTGAAGCCTCTTGGAAATCTTTAGGAGTACTGGGACAATCAGTAGAACCCCAGGGAAGGCATCCACCAAATCTGGACCAACCAAGTCTTTGATGTAAGAGTGTCTGAACATTGATGTGGCTACATCCAGACACTTGTCCAGTACATGCCCAATCCAATCACAGACTGGCGCTGGTGGAGGGCTTACACGCTGTGCGGTACAGTTACAGGTGAGGCTATGTTGTGTC
>JAMWET010001610.1:312500-327500 GCA_024036415.1 Prochilodus magdalenae
ACGGAATGTCCTGTCTGACCTTTTTGGGAAGCACCAAACCCTAAAAAAGCAGCCACCACCTGAGCAGGCAGGGACCCTCTGAAAGCTCAGCCCTCTGGTATCCCGTATCCCAGCTGGATGCTGGAAGGCTGGATCCTGGGCTTGCTGACTGCCTGGATTCTCAGTCTCTGAGATATGAGGATTTGTGGAGGTCATAGTTCAGACTGAACATCTCATACTCCAAGGTACTGGGAGTGTTTATGCTGTCTTGGTCTATTTCAGAGACTGTGTGCTATTAGCGCTACGCTGTTGGCTTAGCTTTGTTGGCCGTCGTAGTGGTCAGTTCCCACAAAAATCTTCATGATTGTTTAAAATTGTAAACGGGCTGGGAGGGGCTTCAGTGGGTTGGTGGTGATGGGGGTGTTTGCACATGAGTTGGTAGAATTGGTATAGTGGCTGGTAATGTGATTGGAGCAATTGGTGGAACTGGTTTAGTGGTTAGAGGATTTGGTAGAATTGGTATAGTGTTTGGTATAGTGGTTAGAGAAATTGGTAGAATTGGTATAGTGTTTGGTAAAATGGTTGGAGGAATTGATGGAACTGGTATGGTGTTTGGAGGAGTTGGTAGAATTGGTATAGTGTTTGGTATAGTGACTGGAGGAACTAATGGAACTGGTATGGTGTTTGAAAAAACTGGTAGAATTGGTATAGTGTTTGGTATAGTGGTTGGAGGAATTGATGGAGCTGGTATGGTGTTTGGAGGAGTTGGTAGAATTGGTATAGTGTTTGGTATAGTTACTGGAGGAACTAATGGAACTGGTATGGTGTTTGAAAGAACTGGTAGAACTGGTATAGTGGTTGGAGGAATTGATGGAACTGGTATGGTGTTTGGAGGAGTTGGTAGAATTGGTATAGTGTTTGGTATAGTGACTGGAGGAACTAATGGAACTAGTATGGTGTTTGAAAAAACTGGTAGAATTGGAATAGTGGTTGGAGGAATTGATGGAGCTGGTATGGTGTTTGGAGGAGTTGGTAGAATTGGTATAGTGTTTGGTATAGTGACTGGAGGAACTAATGGAACTGGTATGGTGTTTGAAAGAACTGGTAGAATTGGTATAGTGTTTGGTATAGTGGTTGGAGGAATTGATGGAGCTGGTATGGTGTTTGGAGGAACTGGTAGAATTGGTATAGTGTTTGGTATAGTGGTTGGAGGAACTAATGGAACTGGTATGGTGTTTGAAAGAACTGGTAGAACTGGTATAGTGTTTGGTATAGTGGTTGGAGGAATTGATGGAGCTGGTATAGTGTTTGGAGGAACTGGTAGAATTGGTATAGTGTTTGGTATAGCGTTTGGAGGAACTAATGGAATTGTTATGGTGTTTGGAGGAGTTGGTGGAATTGGTATAGTGGCTGGTATAGTGGTTGGAAGAATTGGTGATGCTGAGAATGATCCATCACCCACATAGTACCTGCTCTGTGGTGGTCCTGTGGGGGTCCTGCCCATTGAGGAACAGGGTAATACAGTATACAGAGAAACAGATGGACTACAGTCTGGACCTGTACACCTACAGAGTGTCCTGTATGGTCAGTGGAGCTGATAAGATGGCCAGGGGGTATAGATACTAGGAGGAGCACCTAATGAAGTGCCCAGGTGGTGTAAACAGTAACTGGCAGAAGCATTGACAGACATTTGACATCTGGTATAGAGGACTGCAGCAGGTGTGGTTGGTTGTAGACCAGAGCAGGGTTGGCGTCCACTGCTGTCCACGGTAACCTGAAACTTGACAGTACAAATCCTCGGTCATGGCGAAACAACGAACAGGCTAATGACCACGAGCTAGAGGAGTCATCGGCACGCTAGCGCAGCTACAGCAAAGCACACAGCACTTTATAATACTACCTACAGCTAGAGCTCATGAGTCACAGGGTTCTGAAAGTATGAGGGTTCATCGAGGACCTCCTTAAAGAGGACCTCCTGCAGAGGGTAGGTCGTAAAAAGACGACAACACAAAGATGAAGACGGAGAGTGGTGGTTAGGTTACTGAGAGGTTAAGAACGTCCCGTTGCTCTGTAATGGGGTTCTTGGCCAACCAGTGGCTTTTAGAAAGCAATGCTAGCCAAACGGTTCCTCGAGACTCCGTTAGACCGCCTGGCTTACTGTACAACAGCCAAGCCGGGGACGCTGAAGAAGTCTCGGACTGCCTTTTAACGCAGGTTAACTTTGGTTTACAGCACAAAAACTGAAAAGAAGTCATAGACCGTTTGCATCCCTTGTTCAAGTCACAACCTTAAAAAGCTCGGAAAATCCCTTTCGCAAAATACACGGCGTGCACTCTGCAACTCGCCCCTTACTGCTTTCAGACCGATTCGATTTTCACTTACAATAATCTTTAACAATAATATAAACAGTGTCGATTAAGACAGTACAAAAAAAAAAGACATAAAAACGACATCAAAAACATAAGCTGCTACATGTTAAAGAGTGCCAGGATCATTAACTCTTATGGGGCATTGTGTTGGCGTAAAAGTCTCTGCAGGTTTGGCAGCAGCGCTGGTACCAGCGCATGTCCTGGCACAGGTTCTTCTCCCGGATCACTCTGCAGTACACCGTCCACTGGTCTCCCGTGCACTTATACGTCAGCGCCGCTGCCCAGGGACAACACAAGGACAGGAGAGGACGCATGGTGTTAGCGAGGACGGTAGCAAGAAGCCACAATTTGGCATGTACAATGTTTAGAGTTATTAAACCTGAATTTCTTTGCATGGTGCATCACTGGACTGGTCACAACAGATGTTTCAATGTTAGATATTAGAACAGGATATAACTTCACATCTGCATCCTTTATTTGCTTTGTTTTCATCCATGTTTTGTTGTTTCTATGCTGACTGTGGCATCAGGCAAGACAGCTCCTCATGCTGGTCACTCAAGTGATGGAACCACTGCAGCTATAAGATCTCCTGAATGGATTGGGACCTTCCCCTGTGGTTAAGTGTTTCCAGGCTATACGATTTTCTGGGCCAGTGACTTGAAGTACACAACCTGCAGGCAGGCCAGCTACACTGCAACTCAGCTGGGCTGGCCTCTCGGGCTACACTATACCTCAGCTGGGCCGGAATATTGAGCTACACTACACCTCAGCCGGACTGGCCTCTTGAGCTACTCTACCTCTCAGCTGGGCCCGACTATTGAGCTACACTATACCACAGCCAGGCTGGCCTCCTGAGCTACTCTACACCTAAGCTGGACCGGTCTTTTGAACAACCCCACATTTCAGTTGGGCCAATCTCTTTAACAACTCTACACTTCATCTCATCTGTGCAGGTCTCTTAAGCTACACTTCATCTCAACTGGGCCGGCCTCTTGATCTACACTACACTTATTAATTGGCCAGGTCTCTTGAACAACCCTATACCTCAGCCGGGCCAGCCTTTCACTCCTGCCAAGTTAGCCTCTTGAGCTACCCTACACTGGAGCCAGGCTGGTCTCTCAACCCACACTACACAGCAACTGTGTGACCTCTTAAGCTACACTACACTAATCTATACCACAACGCAGCAAGGCTGGCCACTTGGGTTACCCTTTCTGTCAGCCGGGCCAGCATCTTGAGGTATACTCTACCTGGACTTGCTGCTTGAGTTATGGTACAATGCAGCTATTAGACCTTACCGGTGGAGAGGCACCGCCCCTGACAGCTAGGGACTCTTTCCGGGCTTCGAGGTTTCTGAGGCCAGCCACGATAGCTACGGTACTTGGCATCAACGAGACTGCCAAAGCTGGCTACATGAGCTATGACGCTGCACCAGCTATGAGGCTACTCGAGCAGACCTTCCCCTGTGGCTAAGGACTGTTTCCAGGCCAGTTTCTCAGTATTATGTATAATGGGCAAGCTAGCCCAGTTTTAGTTTTGCACTGAGGAATATGAAGGTGAATGTAGAGACTTGTAGAGACGCCAGCCGTCTGAAAAACAGAGCATCACTGTCGCAAACAACCCGCTTAAAATACAACAGCACCCGGGCCTGTATCCATCAAACTCCTGCCCATAGAGACATCCTAACTAGGAAATGATTCTGGTCCCAGATCGGCATTCCTACTCTAAGAAGCTTGAATACGTGACTGGGTTCTGTTTGTCCTCAGTGGGGGGTGAAGTTCTCAGCTTTCTTACCCAGCCTGGGAGACGTGATGGTGTTGACGTTGACTTTTTCATTGCACGCCCCCTGGTGGCACTGCCGGTACGCTGGGGGCTTTAGGACGATGGGGCAATCACTGCCATGCCGTCCAGTCACCCTGTGCATGCACTGGACCACTCGGGACTGCAGACCACGGCCACAGGACGATGAGCACTAAAAACAAGCCACCAAAACAGCATTAGCAACCGTGCAAGAGACATCAGAGATCGGTAAGTCTAGAAAGTGAACAAGCTTAAGTGGTGGTGAACAAAGTTTCACCCCAAGGTAAACTCCTCCTCCAGTGTTAGTAGAAGTTCATCCCTTTGGTCCTCCACTGGAGTAACAGTACTAAAGTATGTACCTTCAAATGTACTTAAGTATGGAGAGTAACAGTACTAAAGTATGTACCTTCAAATGTACTTAAGTATGGAGAGTAACAGGAGCATGGTTTATTAGGGCTCTAATGTCCTATATTATTTCTGGAACAAGAATCTCCCAGATTCCATGCAGATATAGGACACATCTGGCAAAGATATGGCACTGCTGGTCCACAGCCTCTTGAGCTACACTACATCACCACTGGGCTGGCCTCTTAAGCTACACTATATCTCTGAACAACCATACACCTCAACGGGGCCGGTCTCTTGATCTACACTGCATATCAGTTGGGCCGGTCTCTTGAATAACCCCACATCTCAAGTGGGCCGGGCTCTTGAACAACCATACACCTCAGCCGGGCCGGTCTCTTAAGCTACACTTCGCTTGGCACTGCTGGTCCACAGTCACCACTGGAAATATGCAAGTGAGCCAAAAGTGGCTCCTATACACAAATCCAGTACGACGCAAATGTCGCCCACATCTGCCCATATGCCATCAATCCATGGAACAAGTGGGCTAAATGAAAATGGGGAGTGTGGGCCAGATTTGGGCCAGACCAATTTTTTCTATCTAGGTCTTGTTTAATCAGCTCAGTGTAGGTGAAAAGACTCGAGCGTCTCTCCGTCCACCAGTCTTTAATAGAAGCTCATTCATTAGTCTGACACTGACGTCTATTCACATCATCATCAGCACAGAACACTGAAGGAGAACAGGTTCCATTAGCTAGAACAAAGCACTTTTTACAGCACACTAACACATTACACTTACTGAGTTACTGTACACCAACACACTACTTACAGTACACTAACACATTACACTTACTGAGTTACTATACACCAACACACTACTTACAGCACACTAACACATTACACTTACTGAGTTACTGTACACCAACACACTACTTACAGCGCACTAACACATTACACTTACTGAGTTACTGTACACCGACACACTACTTACAGCACACTAACACATTACACTTACTGAGTTACTGTACACCAACACACTACTTACAGCACACTAACACATTACACTTACTGAGTTACTGTACACCCACACACTACTTACAGTACACTAACACATTACACTTACTGAGTTACCGTACACCGACACGCTACTTACAGTACACCAACACATTACACTTACTGAGTTACTGTACACCAACACACTACTTACAGCACACTAACGCATTACACTTACTGAGTTACTGTACACCAACACACTACTTACAGCGCACTAACACATTACACTTACTGAGTTACTGTACACCAACACACTACTTACAGCACACTAACACATTACACTTACTGAGTTACTGTACACCAACACGCTACTTACAGCACACTAACACATTACACTTACTGAGTTACTGTACACCAACACACTACTTACAGCACACTAACGCATTGCACTTACTGAGTTACCGTACACCAACACACTACTTACAGTACACTAACACATTACACTTACTGAGTTACTGTACACCGACACGCTACTTACAGCACACTAACACATTACACTTACTGAGTTACTGTACACCAACACGCTACTTACAGCACACTAACACATTACACTTACTGAGTTACTGTACACCAACACGCTACTTACAGCACACTAACACATTACACTTACTGAGTTACTGTACACCGACACACTACTTACAGCACACTAACACATTACACTTACTGAGTTACCGTACACCAACACGCTACTTACAGCACACTAACACATTACACTTACGCCTGTATATTTATGTCCCTAACACCACACTGTCTGAGTCTGTTATAATGTCGGCTATAAGAAGAGATGCTAAGCAGCATCAGCCGCAGCTCAGAATATAAAGCAGCCGTTTGGTGTGTTGTAGCCTCCCACTGAGTGACGTAAGCGGTGTTCAGGAGGACAGCTCACGCTGCTGTTGCTGTTGTGATAAATGCTGTCTGGAGTCAGAGTCAGAACTTCTCTATAATGAAGAACACGGCAGAGTGATGAGGCCCTCCTACTTCTCGCTGCGTCCAGCTCTCAAAGTGTTGGCGCCTCTCTCAGCCTCCACTTGACATTCGTCTTGATAAAGAGCCCGGAGTCCCTAAGATTATCTAATTACAATAATTCCCACTTGTTATGCAACCGGCCTCTGCCTCTGCGACTTCGCTGATGAAACCCTCTGGCCATTCCGGCTGGTAAAGGCAGAACGGGGTCAGCCCGGGTCAATAAATCCTCAGAAAGCACCATCTACTAAAGCTCTGATTGCACAGGAGATACCGTACAGTCAGAGGCCAACGACTGAGGCGATGTTACACAGAGGGCGAAATATAGCTTTGGCTGGTTCCACTGCGTCCCTGTCACTGCTGTTGCGACTGAATCAGGTTCTAGGGTCATTTTCTCAAAAGAGGGCTTCATAAGAGAGCAAGTCTCTGCTGAATAATGCTTCATCAGGCCCGCTTTGAGAGGCACTGGTGAGAAAGTGTCGGGATCAGTGTTAGCTCGTCAAGCTCATGCTCACTCGGCTCCCCGGTGAGGCTTCATTCACGAGCGAGCTGATTCCTAACTTAGGACTTCTGGGATGGGTTGCACCAACGTGTCTTACCTAAAGTGGGGGGAGGGAGGAGGATCTGCTGCACTACGGTGCTGCTAAGCAACAGCTAGCAGCTAGCTAAAATTAGCGTAACGTCTTCTGGTTGTTAATTATGAATAACATGACAAAACATCAAAAATCGTTTCATGAAGTGGAAAGCGCTGCACTGGAGGCTGGGCTAGCAAGCCATCACCTCGATATGCATAGGCACAAAGCACTGCTGCTAACTAGAAAGCACTGTGCTGTCAGGGAGGACCACCAAAGCTAAGGCTGCTATCACACCTGAAAGCCTGGACCAAGGTTCACACTTTAGCAAGCACGCTAAAGAACTGGCATGACATGCCTTCATCCTATCATCACCCCATCCTGGACACTTGCCGGTTTGCAGAGGGACGTCTGATGTTTGTGTGTGGTGAATATGGCAGCTGGTGCCATCGCGGCCCAGTGTAGCACCAGACTCCGTAGATGGCATTGATGGCATCCTGGAGCGAACACAATGGCAGGTGCATGGCCAGGTACCTCCAACCTTTATGGCACATGCACCCTCGAGCCACAGGTCTAAACGTAGCTTTGGGTACGTCATTGGTCTCTCGTCCTGTCATATGCTCTCTCTCTCATCTACTACACCTCTTACTCCTTCTGGGTCGGGGGTGGGTGGGGGCTGAAGCCTGACCTAGTGTTCACTGGGCAGAGGGCAGGAGATACCCTGGAAAGGCCGTTAGTCCAACACAGGGCAGACACACAGACATACACATTCACTCAGACCTAGGAGGTACCATTCATCATCTCCAGTTCACCTGACTGCATGTTTTTGGACTGCAGGAGGAAAACCGGAGCACCTGGAGGAAACCCACACAGACACGGGGAGAACATCCAAACAGCAAGGACCCCAGACGTCCCAGTCAGGAATCAAACCCAGACCCTTCTTCTACAAGACCTCTACTTCTGTACCAAAACCCGAACCATTCAAAAAAGAGTTTGTCATGGTTCAGTTTCATCCGGACCAAGACCACCTATTTGGGTCAGTCCAAATGTTGGTGCTTTTATCCAGACCATCATCTTAGGCCACACCTCCAGTTTTGACTCAGGAGAAACGGAAAAGTCTGAAGGTCCAAACCAAAGTAGGTGTGAAAGAACCTTAAAATGATTTTTGTTTATGTTGATAAGCTCACCACACAAACCATCCCTGGTGTACCTACGTACCTAATAGCGTGACCAGTAACAGCTGGGACTGGATTTGGGATAAACCGGACAAGTTTCTGGATGTAGGCCACATCAGTGCTCGGACACTCTAACATCAAAGAATTGGTCCAGATTTGGTGGATGCCTTCCCTGGTTGGGTGTTCCAGGTAGTTCCCACAGATCCTAAAGAAGATTCAACTCTGGGGATTTTGCAGGCCAGTCCAGATGTATGAACGCTCCTGAATGGCCATCATACAAATCAGCCACATGTGCAACCCTCTGACGCCAGACCTGTCATCTCGGAATACAGGGGTCGGAATGTTCCGTTCCTCTGTAAGATGATGAGCAACAGGCAAAACCTGGTGGTCCGGCAGCTCAAGGTAGGCCCTGCTGATCAAACGTCCTGCCACCTTAACCAAAGAACCCACTTCCTTGTAAATAGAGTAACCCAAGAACATGGGGACTGTTAGTGTCCTGTCCTGTCATGTCCATGTGCCCTTTGTTGTCCTGTTCCATGTGCTTCTGTTTGTTTTGGTTTTTTGCTCCTCATGTCTCCGCCTCCTTGTCAGGCCCCTCACCTGTTCCCTTGTTCCTAGCTCCGCCGCTTATTCATACAGATTTTAAATTACTTCATTATAAACAAATTAAAATGCAACTGTAGCTGGAGTTAAGGCTTGTGTCCCAAGTGTTTGTCCATGGCATGTCCACTGCAGTGTTAAAGATGTAAACTCAGTGACTACACATGAATCAACACCAATTGTTTTGGGTTTTTGAACATTCAGTCAAGCATCCTTCATCACTAACCAATACTTCACACGTACAAGCACTGACAGGCTGGTGAAAATGAAATCAGCATTCCAGCTCCACCTCCGGCCGGCCTGCTGTGGGAGCCTACATAAATAACACGGAGGGGGTCCCGTTACTGGAGCAGCACGTGTGCGCGTGAGGAGGGGGGCTGCTCCAAATGCATTTTTAACAAGAAGTGACATTCCATACTGAGCACCAAAGCCTCTTAGCGAATATCCCGTCCGCTGATCAAAGCCACTCTCCAACCACAGGCCCATGGCACCAGTATGCAAGGTCAGTTGGTTGTTTACAATCGCTTTAGCTTTCAGAGAGCAAGACGAGAAGGAGTGGTCTAGAATAACCCGGAACGACTCTCTTAGTCCAGCTTACTCCATCAGCCAAGATACGCACTGCAAAGATTTTTCAAATATCTAAAAGCACTTAAGCTAATTTTAAGAGTATTTGACTCATCACCAAAAAGAACAGCTGCACCCAGAAGGAGGTGTGGGAGTGCGGTGCTGTTGGGAAGGAGGATAAAGGTGACCAGGATCAATAACTGATGATCAGTTTAGACTGATATGATCAATATTTATTGAGCTACACATACAGAAGTCTGTCTCTCAGTATGGCGTCGGGCCGCCGTGTTTGCTAATCCAACACGCCAGACGTCTCGGTATGGAGCTGTAGAGGTTCCTAATGGAGTCCTGTGATAATCCATCCTCACACAGTTTCTGCAGATAGGGGGCGGTAGGGGTGGAGGTGGAGTGACACCAGGCCTTCTGGACGTGTGACCACAAACCGTTCATCTTGGTGCTGACCATGGTGCCTCCACACACGGATTCGTTGGGCGTCTCCACCAAGACTAAAGCGGGACTCGTCACTGAAGATGACCCGCTGCCATTCTGAGTCACTCCATGACAGTCTGGTACGACACCACTGCAGTGTTTGGTGACGGTGACGTGGTGTTAAGGACAGTCGTGGTAACGGTCTGTGGGCATGTAGTCCTGCATGGTGCAGCTGTCTGCCAATGGTGCTGGCACTAACAGGATGCCTCATGGAGGGCATCACTGCTCCAATCGTGGCTGTTGGGTCAATCGGGTACAGCGATGAGGCCTTGTCTTTGGCATGTCTCACAATGTGAAACCTACACACCAAGTTTTATTCCTGTCGGTTGGTTCCTTCTAGGTGCAGCTATTCTTTTGATAATGGGTGTATATGGGATTATTTGAGATTATATAAAACCACTAGAATTAATTGGTTACCCAAATCTTTTCGATGTTCCCCCCATAGATATGCATGCTACCTTACTATACATTAACATTTCTATATACCAGAAGATAAACTAAGCTTCTGCCACCATGAAAATGTGGGTGACTATTGACTTCTGAAGGTTTACTACCCAGTGCGAAATTCTAGTCTTAACCAGTCTTCCTTAACTAGTCTTGTCAGACTGTATAACAGCCGCTCCCCTCAGTAATCTATTCTGCTATGTAAAATAGAACCCAGTAATCTACCTCTATTCTACTATGTGCAATAGAACCGGGTTATCTACCTCTATTCTACTATGTGCAATAGAACCCGGTAATCTACCTTTGTTCTACTATGTGCAATAGAACCCAGTAATCTACCTTTGTTCTACTATGTGCAATAGAACCCAGTAATCTACCTTTGTTCTACTATGTGCAATAGAACCCGGTAATCTACCTTTGTTCTACTATGTGCAATAGAACCCAGTAATCTACCTTTGTTCTACTATGTGCAATAGAACCCAGTAAGCTACCTCTATTCTACTATGTGCAATAGAACCCGGTAATCTACCTCTATTCTACTATGTGCAATAGAACCCGGTAATCTACCTTTGTTCTACTATGTGCAATAGAACCCAGTAATCTACCTTTGTTCTACTATGTGCAATAGAACCCGGTAATCTACCTCTATTCTACTATGTGCAATAGAACCCGGTAATCTACCTCTATTCTACTATGTGCAATAGAACCCAGTAATCTACCTTTGTTCTACTATGTGCAATAGAACCCGGTAATCTACCTCTATTCTACTATGTGCAATAGAACCCAGTAATCTACCTTTGTTCTACTATGTGCAATAGAACCCGGTAATCTACCTCTATTCTACTATGTGCAATAGAACCCGGTAATCTACCTCTATTCTACTATGTGCAATAGAACCCGGTAATCTACCTCTATTCTACTATGTGCAATAGAACCCAGTAATCTACCCCTGTTCTACTATGTGTAATAAAACTGCATAGCGTAATCCTGTCTTCTGGATTTAAAAAATGTAATATTTTATTTTATTTATATTTTTTTGTAGATTGTGTATATAGATCTTATTTATTTTTTGTATATTTCCCCTATTTCTCTTTCCTCTGTGCTGCTGTAACATTGCAGATTTCTCAACTGTGGGATCAATAAAGGGTTATCTTATGCTATTGACTAATCTGGATGACCTGGATGTGGCTCAAGAGACATTTTTGGGAAAGATGGAAAAACATTTATGGGAAAGATTTGGGTGACTTACATTGACTTCCATTTGTTAGCAATATTAGCAGCATTGTAATTCTCACCGTACCGTTCCTTTAGCAACTGTGTGTGACAATTTATGACATGAAGCTACTTGGTGGGATAGAAGCTGTCGTTACTTCTTAGCTACATTGGCCTCATGCTCCGGCGCTAAAACCAAAGCAAGCTTCAGGCATGTTTTGGCTCGTTGGCTATGTTTTGTCTGGGAGGGAAAACTGCGTCAGGGTATTTTGTGGCTGAACCATCACCCGCATTCCTCCCAGGAGCATTACAGAATCCTATTTAAATGATTTGACCAGCAAGCATTAGCGATCAACAGGTAGAATCCAATCCAAGGATTGGGAATTGGGAAGGAAACACAAGGTGCCTGTTGGGCGTAATGCAATTCAATAGCGCCGGCAGAACCCAGCCAGTTTCAATCTCACAGCCAATTGAGAAATGCGGCCCCTAATTTTGTCGTTTGCTGCCAGCACTCGCAATGTGTTTCACATAATTGGACAAAGATGGCATTCAAAAACCAGCCAGGGATTCGAACATCCACAGAGTGGAGTCTCGCAGTTTAGTTGGGATAGTTGGGATGCCGAGCCTGTTCCAGACAACCATGCAGCTAATCTGCATGGGCAAAGTCTGTCATTATCCCTGATCGGGATGTTCTAGCTGGGTTCCTTAAGGCAGCATCCAAGTCAGTCACCATAATGTGCTTGGCCAGCTGGGACGTAGTTATGCGTAGGATCAAACAGAGGCCTAACCAATCAAACAGCGGAAAATATTTATTAGAGCACATATTAAACTTCATCTAAGATCTTTCTGTGAGGGTGGTCACTGTGTTATAGCCAATCAAATCACTCCCTCTGTGCCGAGCTCTGCCTTATTGTCCTCCGCCCTCCCATACCTGCATCAAGCCCTCGATACGTCAGCCACATACACCCTATTGCCGAAAGTATTCGCTCGTCTGCCTTCACAGACATACGAACTTGAGTGACATCTCATTCCTAATCCATAGGGTTTAATATGATGTCGGCCCACCCTGTGCAGCTAGACCTCTTCTGGGAAGGCTTTCCACAAGGTTTAGGAATGTGTGTATAGGAATTTTGAGATTTTCTGAGATTCTGGTTCATGGTATTTACTGATAATGGTGTCTGAAAACCACTCACTGGCCACTTTATTAGAAACACCCATCTTGTACTTCCACTCACCGGCCACTTTATTAGAAACACCTCCATTGTACTTTCACTAACTGGCCACTTTATTAGAAACACCCACCTTGTACTTCCACTAACTGGCCACTTTATTAGAAACACCTCCATTGTACTTTCACTAACCCTCCTTGTGGTTTCTTCCACTTACTGGTGGCCCACTTTATTAGAAACACCCTCCTTCGTGCTTTCCACTCACTTGGCCACTGTTTTATTATTTAATTGGAACACCCTCCTTTCTTGTTTGCTTTTGCACTAACTAAACTGGTTCCCAATAACTGGCCCAATTTATTTGTAGAAACATACCAAGGAACCCCCTCCTTGTGCTTCCACACTCACTGGGACTCACTGCCCTTTATTGGAAACACCCAACCTTGTGCTTCCACTCACCTGTGCCACTTTATTAGAAACACCAACCTATCTTTCCACTACAACTGGCCACTTTCTTGGAACACTCTCCATGTAATTAGTTCCACCACTCACACGGCCACTTTTAAATTAGAAACAAACAACCCCTCCTTGTGCTTCCACTTTTCCATCCACTCACTGGAGCCACTCACTGGCCACGTTTAGTTGGAAACACCTCCTGTGCTCCACTCACTGGCCACTTTATTGGAAAACACCAACCTTGATGCTTCACTACTGGGCTGGGCCACCTTTTATTAGACACAACCCACAACATTGTGCTTCCTCCACATCACTGGCCACTTTATTGGAAACACTCTCCTTGTAATTCCACTCACTGGCCACTTTATTAGAAACACCCTCCTTGTGCTTCCACTCACTGGCCACTTTATTGGAAACACCCTCCTTGTGCTTCCACTCACTGGCCACTTTATTAGAAACACCAACCTTGTGCTTCCACTCACTGGCCACTTTATTAGAAACACCCACTTTGTACTTTCACTTACTGGCCACTTTATTGGAAACACCCTCCTTGTAATTCCACTCACTGGCCACTTTATTGGAAACACCCTCCTTGTGCTTCCACTTACTGGCCACTTTATTAGAAACACCCACTTTGTACTTTCACTTACTGGCCACTTTATTGGAAACACCCTCCTTGTGCTTCCACTCACTGGCCACTTTATTGGAAACACCCTCCTTGTGCTTCCACTCACTGGCCACTTTATTGGAAACACCCTCCTTGTGCTTCCACTCACTGGCCACTTATTAAGAAAACCCCCACTTTGTACTTTCCACCTGTAGCTGGCACTTATTGGAAAACCTCCTTGTAATTCCACTCACTGCCACTTTATTGGAAACACCCTCCTTGTGCTTCCACATTACTGGCCACTTTATTAGAAACACCCACTTGTACTTCCACTCAACTGGCCACTTTAGGAAACACCCGCCTTGTGCTTTCCACTCACTGCCATCTTATTGGAAAACACCCTCCATGTGATTCCGATCTCCACTGGCCAATTTATTGGAAACAAGAACACCCTCACTTGTGCTTTCCACCTCACTGGCCACTTTATTGGAAACACCCTCCTTGTGCTTTCCACTCACTGGGCCACTTATTAGAAACAACCCTCCATTGTGCTTCCACTCACTGGCCACTTTACTGGAAACTAACCCTTCACTTGTGCGTTCACTCCTACTGGCCCACTTTATTAGAAACATCTAACCTTGTACTTCCCAACTTCCCACCCAACAGGCCACCTTATTAAAGCTACAGCTTTAATCTACTTGTACAGACAGGGCAGGTGAAAGTACCAGACAAGGGTTTTCTGATAAAGAGCGGGCCAGTATGTATTTGTGTGTGGTTTTCAGTTGTAAGTTGCCCCGATTTTCTGTTTATGGGCTCATATAAACATGCACCTCCGTTCTCCTTCCTCCTCCTGATGGTGTGAATGCCACAGCTCATTTTTAATAGAGGTAACAGTTACATCAAGCTCTGTGGTGTTCCCGCCGGCACAGCACGGCCGAGTGGCTCTCAGATCATTGTCATCACCCTGTGGGCCTGCTGGGGGAGTCGTTATTTTCCTCAAGCAATTTCCATCTTCGGCTGTTTATGGGTGACCTTCCGACATTTTCTCCAACCGGGGTAGGTTGTCCTTGGCCGTGGTTGTCCTGGCTGTGGTTCCTGAAAAATACCTCAAAGATGGTGTGCGTTTGCGTCCCCCTCGAGCTGCCTGACAACCGGCCCCGGATCACCTTTCATACTTCAACACCATTCAATCACCCCATTCCTCAG
>JAMWET010001611.1:0-19653 GCA_024036415.1 Prochilodus magdalenae
TATATAATGGTTTATACAGTTTGTGTATGTAATGTCTCTATGTTGAGATTGGGTTTATTTTTTGTTATTAAATTTTTCAATTAAACACGCCTCAATTGAACCCCAGGGTCTTCGTTCGTGATTTAACTCGGTGTCACCAACATTCTTGTTGAAAACACTACAGTCATTTTCATTGCTCTTAGGCGCTGAAAAGGCATTTGGGAGCTTTAGAAGCGCCTACAGGCTTTAGAACGGCCAAAAAGCGCAACGTTGTAATAAAACTTATATTAACAATAAAACAATATTTTCTGACATGGGAACACTTTAAATATGTCTAGAATGAAGGAAAACATTGTTTTTAAGTAATAGGAAGTGAAATCTTGAACGTGGCAGTACAAAATGAACAGTGTCATTTTCATTGCATTTAGGCGCTGAAAAAGCGTTTGGGAGCTTTAGAAGCGCCTAGAGGCTTTAGAACGGCCAAAAAGCTCAACTTTGTAATGAAACTTGTTTTGGGAGGAAAACAATATTTTCTGACATGGGAACACTTTAAATATGTAAATAATGAAGGGAAACATTGTTTAGAAGCAATAGAAAGTGAAATTTTGAACGTGGCAGTACAAAATGAACAGTGTCATTTCCATTGCATTTAGGCGCTGAGAAAGCGTTTGGGAAGATCATGTGCAGGTGGATCACTTGTCTGTTATTCCTGCAATGAGACTGGTCATTTTGCAAGAGATTGTCCACATCAACCCTATGAAAAACCTAGACCAACACCACAGTTTGCGAGGGGGCCTGGACCACAGCCACCACCACAGTTCACAGTCACAAATCCAAGAGGGCAGCAGCCTCCAGTCCAGTTCTCTGCATGAAACGAGGTGGGAGAGGTAGGACAGGGTTTGTTCCTAAAAGTTTCTTGTAATTTAGATCAGAACCTGATTCGGTTCTTACGGCCTTTGCATCAGGACAGAATATTGTTCAGAATCAGTGTCGGTCAAATTAGGCAATAAAACTACTTTGCATTGATTTTTACTATCCAAAGCATGTCCCGTTAATCTGTTGGGTAGAGATTTGTTAGGGCGTCTGAACATTTCCATCGAAGCTTCTGATGCTGGCTTAACAGTGATGTCGCCGAAAATTGGGTTATTCCCTGTTTTATCAGCTGACAATTATTTTTACTCTTGGGATGTCACAGATGTAAAGAGTATAAAGAAGCTTATTGTGCTACGCAGTTTGCAAATTGGGATAAACCTGAATTTTTGAATTGCATGTCCTGCATCTCCCTAGGGAATATAGACCCTACTTTTGAAACTTGATTTGGTTTACTGGTTTACTGGATCTAAGTCGGAATCTATTTCTCTTTCAGACATCTATTACAATTATCAGTTTTGTGCTATTGCTGTGTGGTTAATTCTGTGCCGCACATTTCTGTAGCAAAGCGTTCTGGACTGGAGATCTGTTGTGGAAGCTACTGACTGGGAAAGATTAGATCAGGGGAATACTTTCTTCTCTGAATCAAAGCAGGCTTTCAAAATTCCTTACTTTTCTCTCTGTTCTGTTTTGCGTGCCAGGCATCGTTTGCCTTCTGCAGTGACTCCTTTAACTGAACAAGACCACACTTTCAATGATCATCCACTGCTGGATGACATTCTTGAGTGTCTTTGGGCGCAGTATGACTTTGGTTGTATGAAAAATGCAAAGCCATTGGAAGTACATCCCAAGTCATCTTTTAGGCCTTATCGTACTCAGTATCCTTTATCTGCTGAGGCAGAGCAAGGTCTCAGTGACTTTTTGACCTCACTGATTGATAAGGGTGCAATTGCTCCTTGCCCAGCAAGCTCTGTGAGCAGCCCACTTCTTGCAGTTAGGAAATCAAACCTGACATGGCGTCTCATGCAAAATTTAAGGGGAGTTAATTCGGCTGTATATCCGTTGGCTCCAATTGTTCCAAATCCATCCACTGTGTTGTCAGATATCCCTCCCAATTCAAAATTTTTCTCAGTGATTGACTTGGCAAATGCATTTTTCAGTATCCCCGTGCACGAAGATAGCAGATTCTGGTTTGCTTTCACTTTTAAGGGGAAACGTTATCAGTGGTGTGTTATGCCACAAGGGTTTTGTGATTCACCAACTTTCTTTTCACAAGAGTTGAGTCGGAATCTAGAATCATTCCTGCCACCTGGGGGCAGCACTCTGATCCAATTTGTAGATGACCTTTTGTTGTGTTCAGAGTCTAAAGAACAGTGCGAAATTGACACTAAAGCGCTGCTAATATTTTTAGCAAACAATGGCCATACGTGTTCTAAGTCAAAACTGCAATTAGTGCAGCCTAAGGTCAGATATTTGGGACACATCTTGACCTCCGCAGGGCGAAACATCGATTCCGGACGGATTGCTAGCATCCTGAAATCTCCGAAGCCTCTAACCAAAAAACAAGTGATGAGCTGGCTCGGAATGTTGAACTACTGCAGACCATGGATCATTGATTTTGCTGAAATTTCTCAGCCTTTGCAGGACATTGCCCATGGCCATGAACTCGCGTTAAATGACCATGTGACATGGACAGCTGAGGCGGACATTGCTTTTGAGCAGCTAAAAACTGCCATTTCGTCTGCTCCCTGTTTGGGAAATCCAGATTACGCTAAGCCTTTCAGGCTGTATGTAAATGAGCACAATGGCTTCATGTCTGCAGTCTTGACTCAGCCCCATGGAGACAAAAATAGGCCTATTGCGTATTACTCGAAACGGTTGGATCCGGTCATTCGCGGGCATCCACCGTGTGTGCGCTCATTAGCTGCTACAGCTGAAGCTGTGTTGTCTAGCTCCGATCTGGTTGCGATGCACACTTTGGAAGTTTATGTGCCACATCAGGTACATCAAATTTTGACGTCGGCTCGAACAACACATTTGTCCAATGCGCGAATTCTATCGTTACAGAACATTTTGTTCACTCTGGCACATGTTACAATACACCGTTGTAATTCTTTAAATCCTGCCACACTCCTTCCCAACGAATTGGAAGGTCTACCTCATGACTGTCTGACTGTACTGGACATCATTTCTAAACCTCGCACAGGCCTGACTGACATACCGGACTTAAATGCTGCTATGATTTTGTATGTCGATGGTTCTTCTTTGAGACTTCCGCATGGTTCTCCTTCCACGGCCTATGCCATTGTGAATGACTTTGAGGTGATTGAAACTCACAAACTGCCCTCACAGCTGTCTGCTCAAGCTGCAGAGCTCTTTGCGCTGACGCGAGCCTGTATTTTGCCAGCAGGCAAGTCACTAACGGTTTTCACCGATAGTAACTATGCGTTTTCCACAGTACATAGTACGGGTACAATTTCATTCTGTTTTGATTTCTAATTTATTGAATGCTGTTGCACTGCCTTCATCCATTTCTGTGTGTAAATGCAGAGCTGACACCTCTAACTCTGACCCTGTGTCTCTAGGGAATGCACGTGCAGACGAGGCCGCGAAACACACAGCTCTACTCTCCTGCTCTCCCTCACTCCAGATGATGTCATCCTCTGGTGGAGAGCAGCCAGATTGTTCTGACTTTTCTCTTTCTAACCGAGCTGATTTGATTAAGTTGCAGGACTGTGCATCTGAGAAAGAACGTTGTCTGTGGAAATCCTCCTGCACCAAGGATGCACAATCGGGATTGTGGTGTGATTCTGAAGGCCGCATGGCACTTCCAAGCGTTTGCTTTCCCTTTTTGGCGAAGGTGATACGCGGATTGGACCATGATTAAAAAGGGCTGATGGTAGCAACAGTGAACAAACACTGGTTGGCACCTGGTTTTTCAACATTTGCAGAACAGTTTTGCAAGTCCTGTGTCATTTGTATGTAACATAACATAGAGAAAATGACACTGACAGCTCAGTCGGCACATCCTACTCCAAATTTTCCATTTGAACACATTATGATTGACTTCATAGAGTTGACACCATGCCAAAATTACCGGTATTGTCTGACAATCATTGACATGTTCAGCAAATTTCCTGAGTGCTTTCTATGTAGAAAACAAGACGCACTTGCAGTAGCAAAATGTTTGCTAAGAGAAGTGATTCCTAGATTTTGAGTGCCAGTAAAAATTTCATCAGACAATGGCACACACTTTGTGAACAAACTGATCCAACACCTTTCTGATGCTTTGAAAATTGATTTGAAAACACACTGCGCTTATCATCCGCAGTCGGCTGGCGCAGTGGAACGTCTAAACCAGACCATCAAACAAAAACTGTCGAAGGTAATGGCTGAGACAGGTCTAAATTGGGTGCAAGCTCTACCAATAGTACTGATGTACATCAGAGGACGGCAAAACCGCCAAACAGGACTGAGCCCAATGGAAGTATTATGTGGTTTTCCACTTCGTGTTCCTAACCTTTCTCCTTACAGGCCGGTAGAAGGCTCTCTACAGCAGGTTGATGATTACATGATTAACTATATGAATGCACTGTGCAAAACTCTACACTGTCTGAAAGTCGGTGACTGGGTGGTAGTGAAAAGCCATTGAAGGAAGGCGTGGCACAAACCTCGTTGGAATGGGTCCTGGCAAGTTATGCTGACCACCCCATCTGCTGTTCGAGTTGCTGAGAGAGAGACCTGGATCCATTGTTCACATTGCAAGAAAGTGACTGTTCCAGACAACTTTGTGTCTACGGCTGAGGAATGAGGCGATCAGGTAATGTGCTAGTAACCTCTCCCTGTTCTGCCCACCGTGTCCTATGTAGTGCAAAACTACAATAAGCAGAAGACGGTTGTTTCCATGCCACGGAAACCAACGCTGGCCTGGAGTAGTGGCCCAGAAACAGACGTTTGTCAACAAGTTTGCTGATAAATGAACTGTATCTACAGAAATGTTCTCACTGTTTTCATCTACTACATGAAAAGACAGGACTTTGATTTTTGTGTTACATTTGTTCTTATTTTGTATTTGTATACTTTGTCTTCTCCTATCCTTATGAACAATTTTATTAGATTTTATGCCACATGGAGGTCACAGAAATCGTAGACATAGATCTAAACTCAGATCGACTAGAGCGGAACAGTTAGAATCTTTGTTTTATATTTACTGTATGCAGAGTGGACCTAGTCCGCATTTCTATGTCAAGGCGTATCTGACTTCTTGTAGGGAGTTTACACATCCGAGTGGTATCACTGTGGTAAGAGCGTCTTTACACTGCTTTGGTGTAGATAGGGGACACAGGTATACGGTTAACTTTAAGGTAATAGAGTTTCGCCTGGGACATGATGTTCTTTGGTCTAACCACGCATGCTGCAGTCCAGTAGATGCTTTCCCTTTGATATGGTCTTGATTTTCTATCCATATTTGTTGAATTTACCGTCGTTATTTGTGTGGCTGCTACACTGCAATCTGCTTTGAGCAAGGACTGGTTTGGATTTTCCTTACTGTGGGTCCGTCGGTGATACTATCATCACAATGTTTTTGATTATTGGGTTATTGTTGTTTGGTCTGACGGTTCAGACAGGGCAGGCCGAGGTCTCACAGGTTTTGGAAGCGCTCACTAACTGTTTTGGTAACACAGGTTGTGCACTCTCTGTACAGGTTGCTTTGAATATTACTGAAGGCAGGAAGGATTGTTGGGTTTGTCACGCGATGAGTCATAATTGGGGTAACCAGCCTATCACTTATGAGCTTACCCAGCAACTAAATCAGTACAATGTCTGTTACGTTGCGATTGTGGCTATAGGTACCACCTGGTTAGGTAACTGTATGAGACAGAACTGTTCTGAGTTTGATCCGGTCGAGGGACTCCTCGATCAACCTGACTACAACTGTAGAGGACTGGTGAGTTCTCCTGAACATGACGATGTTGTAAATCTTTCTCCTAGAAAGGGGGACACTTGTTTCTGTTCCCAGCATGGTCCTTTTATGGGACAGTCGGTTTGCGATTCTTACACTGATGTACACCCCAGTCCCCATAACTACACGGCAACCACTTGGAAAGACTGGCCCAGATGCGTCTATCGAGACACAGACTGGTCATCAGGTCCATGTCCTTTTAACAAAATTATGGGAATTGCGATGACTCTCTGGGTTTGTGGTACCAACGCTTATTCTTCTTTTCCTGAAAACTTTAAATGGTCCGGTTGCTGTTATCCTGCTATTGTTTTTCCTGGAGTGTCTGTTTTCACCGACAATCCGTGAACTGCTGTCCTCGATGTTAACTCTCTGAGCCATCAGCAGAGACACAGGCGAGATGTTACTGAGACTCGGGATTCTTTTAATGGTTATATTTTAGCTGACCCGTGGACAACTTCTGGTGCTTCTGTAGGTATGGGATGTTTTCCGGCATATGGCATTTTCCTGGCATTTCAGAAGATTAATTTCTTGGCTTATGCTTTGCAGGATCTGGCTAACACTACTGCAGCTGCCATTCACCTTTTGCAGACGGATCTAGCTGAAATACGGCGGGTTGTGCTTCAGCATCGCCTTGTGTTAGATTTACTTACGGCTTTTTGTGTGTAAGATTTTGAATACTAGTTGTTGCTTTCACATTCTGGATAATAGCCAAAACATTTCTGATTTGGTCTCGCATATGCGTCAGATTGTCCCAGTTCCACCTCATGATGACGGTTGGGAAGCATGGTTTTGGTTGGAGTCTCTTTTTAGGAAGTGGTATTCGTATGTTGTTGTGATTGTCCCTGTGTTTCTGGTTGGTGTGCTTCTGATCTGTTTGGCTCCCTGCATTTGTTCTTTTCTTCAGCGTTCATTTCAGAATGCGGTTAGTTCTTTGTTTGCGAGGCAGTATGTGCATATCTCTGTCACAGAGCGGTATTGCTGCGAGGATGACTTACTGTCGCCTCTGGATGGGTTTCCATTTTCTGACTTTTCCCGATGATTTTTCAATAGTCTGAGGTTTTGCTAGTTGGTTTCTGACAGTTTGTTGCAGGCGAGTATTTTGGTTGGCTGATCTCTTCTTTGTGTTGTGGACATTTTATGTCCAAAGGGAGGAAATGTGGTTTCTAGGTAAATATATAGCCAGATGATTATTATCTCTCACGTACACAATATGTATTCGAGGTAAATATATAGCCAGATGATTATCTCTCACATATACCATATGTATTCCATTAGCTTTATTCCCTTCCGACTAACATACTAAGAGGTCTAGGCACTTAATCATGACTTTCGGGTGGACTTTTACTGCTCTGTGTGAAAGGGATCACAAATCAGCTACTTCTTTTTTAATTCGATGTGTAGCGAGCTAGCTATTCCTGTAGTTCCAAGTGTAGGCCATATCTGCAGGCCACAGAGAGTTATTGTTCCAGTGACCTCGAAGTTGCATACCAACTTGTTTGTATGTCTCCAGGTGTTAGGGGCTTCTGAAAACCATATTTGGGCTTCCTTCCCCTTCATTAATTATGCATGTATGTTAACACTGTTTTTGTTTATTCATATCACAATTAATTGTAACCAATGCGCTGTAACTTCTTTGTCTGCTGTGAACCAGTGGAAGGTGACAACACTCCATTGGGGAGATATATAACCTTTTGTAACTTGGTCAACCTTTTCAGATCTCTGGGTATTTGCCAGGAGCTTCTCCCCTTTCCAAAGCTTTTCAATAAATATATTGCTTTGGAGCATTTATTGTGACTCTGTGATTTTACTGATTCCTACTTGTTTAGGAAATTTCCACGACATACTTGGCGACCCCGGATAGGACTCTACGCTTTAGACCAGTGAGTTCTCCTTGGGACCCAGGACCGAATCCACTTTTGAGTCGCCACACGATTCTCACCCAGTGAAGTTTCTCTGTCAAGGAATTCACTCTCCTGAGGCCCCGTGGGGACTCCTGGCCAGAAACAGAGTTGGAACCTTCAGGTGAGCACTATTTTACTCCAAAGAAATATTTTGAGAGTGAAAGTCAACTGTGTTAAAAGAGTTAAAGAGTATCAGCTTAAGTGAACTGGGTTCACAAATTCAGTGGGTTGGAGGCCCATTAAGAGAGTTTAGAGAAAAAGCCGAAGTCGTTAGGGACGACCCTCCTTGCGGACACGCATAGTTGTAAGAGAGAATAAGAAGAAGAAAAAAAAACTGCAGTAAGAGAACGAACCAACTAATGTGGATGTTTTATACCATAATTCTATATATTTTCATAGGGAAAAATCTAAGGGTCATAATTACACGTCTAAGAATACATGAAAGAAGTGAGTAATCTAGACTGGAGAGCATAAGCAAAGATAAAAAGTAGTAAAGTCAAGGGTGTAATTAATCAAATATACTATAAAAGAGAAAACTGATATTTTCTCTGGGTATTTTGTAACATATAAAATCTACAAGGATGGGCTCCTCTGTTTCTAAACCTAGTCCTTCACCTGACTCAGGTCCAGTAAACGAAATGGGTAAATCTGAGTATAAGAGACAGTTGGAAATTTGGAGGGAATTAACAGGTGGCGTTTTTCCACTGAATGGTACGTTGAGTGTTAAGGCCAAAAAGCTCAACTTGCAATGAAACTTGTTTTGGGAGGAAAACAATATTTTCTGACATGGGAAAACTTTAAATATTTAAATAATGAAGGAAAACTTTGTTTAGAAACAATAGAAAGTTAAAACTTGAACGTGGCAGTACAGAATGAACAGTGTCATTTTCATTGCATTTAGTCGCTGAAAAAGCGTTTCGGAGCTTTAGAAGCGCCTACAGGCTTTAGAACTGCCAAAAAGCTCAACTTTGTAATGAAAGTTGTTTTGGGAGGAAAACAATATTTTATGACATGGGTACTTTGCAAATATGTCTAGAATGAAGGAAAACATTGTTTAGAAGCAATAGAAAGTGAAATCTTGAACGTGGCAGTACAAAATGAACAGTGTCATTTTCATTGCATTTAGGCGCTGCAAAAGCGTTTGGGAGCTTTAGAAGCCCTACAGGCTTTAGAACTGACTAACAGCTCAACTCTGTAATAAAACTTGTTTTGTGACAGAAACAATATTTTCTGACATGGGAACACTTTAAATATGTCTAGAATGAAGGAAAACATTGTTTCTAAGCAATAGAAAGTGAAATCTTGAACGTGGCAGTACAAAATGAACAGTGTCATTTTCATTGCATTTAGGCGCTGAAAAAGCGTTTGGGAGCTTTAGAAGCGCCTACAGGCTTTAGAACTGCCAAAAAGCACAACGTTGTAATAAAACTTGTTTTGGGAGGAAAACAATATTTTTTTGACATGAGAACACTTTAAATATGTCTAGAATGAAGGGAAACATTGTTTCTAAGCAAATGAAATTGAAATCTTGAACGTGGTAGTACAAAATGAACAGTGTCATTTTCATTGCATTTAGGCACTGAAAAAGCGTTTGAGAGCTTTAGAAACGCCTACAGGCTTTAGAACAGGAAAAAAAGCTCAACGTTGTATTGAAACATTTTTTGTGACAAAAACAATATTTTCTGACATGGGAACACTTTAAATATGTAAATAATGAAGGAAAACATTGTTTAGAAGCAATAGAAAGTGAAATCTTGAACGTGGCAGTACAAAATGAACAGTGTCATTTTCATTGCATTTAGGCGCTGAAAAAGCGTTTGGGAGCTTTAGAAGCTCCTACAGGCTTTAGAACTGCCAAAAAGCTCAACGTTGTAATAAAACTTGTTTTGTGACAAAAACAATATTTTCTGACATGGGAACACTTTAAATATGTCTAGAATGAAGGAAAACATTGTTTAGAAGCAATAGAAAGTGAAATCTTGAACGTGGCAGTACAAAATGAACAGTGTCATTTTCATTGCATTTAGGCGCTGAAAAAGCGTTTGGGAGCTTTAGAAGCGCCTACAGGCTTTAGAACTGCCAAAAAGCTCAACTTTGTAAAAAAAAAAAAATTGTTTTGGGAGGAAAACAATATTTTCTGACATGGGAACACTTTAAATATGTCTAGAATGAAGGAAACATTGTTTAGAAGCAATAGAAAGTGAAATCTTGAACGTGGCAGTAAAAAATGAACAGTGTCATTTTCATTGCATTTAGGCGCTGAAAAAGCGTTTGGGAGCTTTAGAAGCGCCTACAGGCTTTAGAACTGCCAAAAAGCTCAACTTTGTAATAAAACTTGTTTTGGGAGGAAAACAATATTTTCTGACATGGGAACACTTTAAATATGTCTAGAATGAAGGAAAACATTGTTTAGAAGCAAAAGAAAGTGAAATCTTGAACGTGGCAGTACAAAATGAACAGTGTCATTTTTCATTGCATTTAGGCGCTGAAAAAGCGTTTGGGAGCTTTAGAAGCGCCTACAGGCTTTAGAACTGCCAAAAAAAAACTCAACGTTGTAAAAAAACATGTTTTTTGGGAGGAAAGCTTTGGTGACAAAAATACAATATTTTCTGACATGGGGAAAACTTTAGAAGGAAAATATGTCTGTTTTTGAAGAAAACAATAATCTGAATGAAAACTTTGAAAAAATTGTTTCTGAAGCAATAGAATGTGAAAGTAAAATTGATCGTGGCAGTACAAAATGAACAGTGTCATTTTCATTGCATTTAGGCGCTGAAAAAGCGTTTGGGAGCTTTAGAAGCGCCTACAGGCTTTAGAACTGCCAATAAGCTCAAGGTTGTAATAAAACTTGTTTTGGGAGGAAAACAATATTTTCTGACATGGGAACACTTTAAATATGTCTAGAATGAAGGAAACATTGTTTAGAAGCAATAGAAAGTTTAATCTTGAACGTGGCAGTACAAAATGAACAGTGTCATTTTCATTGCATTTAGGCGCTGAAAAAGCGTTTGGGAGCTTTAGAAGCGCCTACAGGCTTTAGAACTGCCAAAAAGCTCAAGGTTGTAATAAAACTTGTTTTGGGAGGAAAACAATATTTTCTGACATGGGAACACTTTAAATATGTCTAGAATGAAGGAAACCTTGTTTAGAAGCAATATAATATTAAATCTTGAACGTGGTATTACAAAATGAACATTGGCATTTTTATTGCAATTAGGTGCTGAAAAAGCGTTTGGGAGCTTTAACCGCGCCTACAGGCTTTAGAACGGCCAAAAAGCTCAACGTTGTAATAAAACTTGTTTTATGAGGAAAACAATATTTTCTGACATGGGAAAACTAAAAATATGACTAGAATGAAAGAAAAAAACATTTTTGAAGAAAAATCAAAAGAAAGTGAAATCTTGAACGTGGCAATACAAAGTGAACAGTGTAATTTTCATTGCATTTAGGCACTGAAAAAGCGTTTGGGAGCTTTAGAAGCGCCTACAGGCTTTAGAACTGCCAAAAATCTCAACTTGGTAATAAAACTTGTTTTGGGAGGAAAACAATATTTTCTGACATGGGAACACTTTAAATATGTAAATATTGAAGGAAAACATTGATTAGAAGCAATAGAAAGTTAAATCTTGAACATGGTAGCAAAAAAAATGAACAGTGTCATTTTCATTGCATTTAGGCGCTGAAAAAGCGTTTGGGAGCTTTAGAAGCGCCTACAGGCTTTAGAACGGCCAAAAAGCTCAACTTTGTAATGAAACTTGTTTTGGGATGAAAACAATATTTTCTGACATGGGAACACTTTAAATATGTCTAGAATGAAGGAAAACATTGTTTAGAAGCAATAGAAAGTGAAATCTTGAACGTGGCAGTACAAAATGAACAGTGTCATTTTCATTGCATTGCTGAAAAATGTTTGGGAGCTTTAGAAGCGCCTACAGGCTTTAGAAACTGCGAAAAAGCTAAACTTTGTAATGAATCTTGTTTTGGGAGGACAGCAATATTTTCTGACATGGGAACACTTTAAATATGTCTAGAATGAAGGAAAACATTTGTTTTTAAGCAATAGAAAGTGAAATCTTGAACGTGGCAGTACAAAATGAACAGTGTCATTTTCATTGCATTTAGGCGCTAAAAAAGCGTTTGGGAGCTTTAGAAGCGCCTACAGGCTTTAGAACTGCCAAAAAGCTCAACTTTGTAATAAAACTTGTTTTGGGAGGAAAACAATATTTTCTGACATGGGAACACTTTAAATATGTCTAGAATGAAGGAAAACATTGTTTAGAAGCAATAGAAAGTGAAATCTTAAACGTGGCAGTACAAAATGAACAGTGTCATTTTCATTGCATTTAGGCGCTGAAAAAGCGTTTGGGAGCTTTAGAAGCGCCTACAGGCTTTAGAACTGCCAAAAAGCTCAACTTTGTAATAAAACTTGTTTTGGGAGGAAAACAATATTTTCTGACATGGGAACACTTTAAATATGTCTAGAATGAAGGAAAACATTGTTTAGAAGCAATAGAAAGTGAAATCTTGAACGTGGCAGTACAAAATGAACAGTTTCATTTTCATTGCATTTAGGCGCTGAAAAAGCGTTTGGGAGCTTTAGAAGCGCCTACAGGCTTTAGAACTGCCAAAAAGCTCAACGTTGTAATAAAACTTGTTTTGGGAGGAAAACAATATTTTCTGACATGGGAACACTTTAAATATGTCTAGAATGAAGGAAAATATTGTTTAGAAGCAATGTAAAGTGAAATCTTGAACGTGGCAGTACAAAATGAACAGTGTCATTTTCATTGCATTTAGGCCCTGAAAAAAGCGTTTGGGAGCTTTAGAAGCGCCTACAGGCTTTAGAACTGGCAAAAAGCTCAACGTTGTATTGAAACATTTTTTGTGACAAAAACAATATTTTCTGACATGGTATCACTTTAAATATGTAAATAATGAAGGAAAACATTTATTAGAAGCAATAGAAAGTCAAATCTTGAACGTGGCAGTACAAAATTAACAGTGTCATTTTCCTTGCATTTAGGCGCTGAAAAGCGTTTGGGAGCTTTAGAAGCGCCTACAGGCTTTAGAACGGACAAAAAGCTCAACGTTGTAATAAAACTTGTTTTGTGACAAAAACAATATTTTCTGACATGGGACCACTTTAAATGGGTCTAGAATGAAGGAAAACATTGTTTCTAAGCAATAGGAAGTGAAATCTTGAACGTGGCAGTACAAAATGAACAGTGTTTTTTTTTTTTTATTGTATTTAGGCGCTGAAAAAGCGTTTGGGAGCTTTAGAAGCGCCTACAGGCTTTAGAACTGCCAAAAAGCTCAACGTTGTAATAAAACTTGTTTTATAAGAAAAAAACAATATTTTGTGACATGGGAACACTTTAAATATGTAAATAATGAAGGGAAACATTGTTTAGAAGCAATAGAAAGTGAAATCTTGAACGTGGCAGTACAAAATGAACAGTGTCATTTTCATTGCATTTAGGCGCTGAAAAAGCGTTTGGGAGCTTTAGAAGCGCCTACAGGCTTTAGAACTGCCATTTTTTTTTTTGTAATAAAACTTGTTTTTTTTGAGGAAAAACAATATTTTCTGACATGGGAACACTTTTAAATATGTCTAAATGAATGAAGGAAAACAGGCTGGAATTGAACCTAAGCAATAGAAAGTTGAATCTTAAACGTGGCAGTACAAAATGAACAGTTTCATTTTCATTGCATTTAGGCGCTGAAAAGGCATTTGGGAGCTTTAGAAGCGCCTACAGGCTTTAGAACGGCCAAAAAGCGCAACGTTGTAATAAAACTTATATTAACAATAAAACAATATTTTCTGACATGGGAACACTTTAAATATGTCTAGAATGAAGGAAAACATTGTTTTTAAGTAATAGGAAGTGAAATCTTGAACGTGGCAGTACAAAATGAACAGTGTCATTTTCATTGCATTTAGGCGCTGAAAAAGCGTTTTGGAGCTTTAGAAGCGCCTACAGGCTTTAGAACGGCCAAAAAGCTCAACTTTTTAATGAAACTTGTTTTGGGAGGAAAACAATATTTTCTGACATGGAAACACTTTAAATATGTAAATAATGAAGGGAAACATTGTTTAGAAGCAATAGAAAGTGAAATTTTGAACGTGGCAGTACAAAATGAACAGTGTCATTTCCATTGCATTTAGGCGCTGAGAAAGCGTTTGGGAAGATCATGTGCAGGTGGATCACTTGTCTGTTATTCCTGCAATGAGACTGGTCATTTTGCAAGAGATTGTCCACATCAACCCTATGAAAAACCTAGACCAACACCACAGTTTGCGAGGGGGCCTGGACCACAGCCACCACCACAGTTCACAGTCACAAATCCAAGAGGGCAGCAGCCTCCAGTCCAGTTCTCTGCATGAAACGAGGTGGGAGAGGTAGGACAGGGTTTGTTCCTAAAAGTTTCTTGTAATTTAGATCAGAACCTGATTCGGTTCTTACGGCCTTTGCATCAGGACAGAATATTGTTCAGAATCAGTGTCGGTCAAATTAGGCAATAAAACTACTTTGCATTGATTTTTACTATCCAAAGCATGTCCCGTTAATCTGTTGGGTAGAGATTTGTTAGGGCGTCTGAACATTTCCATCGAAGCTTCTGATGCTGGCTTAACAGTGATGTCGCCGAAAATTGGGTTATTCCCTGTTTTATCAGCTGACAATTATTTTTACTCTTGGGATGTCACAGATGTAAAGAGTATAAAGAAGCTTATTGTGCTACGCAGTTTGCAAATTGGGATAAACCTGAATTTTTGAATTGCATGTCCTGCATCTCCCTAGGGAATATAGACCCTACTTTTGAAACTTGATTTGGTTTACTGGTTTACTGGATCTAAGTCGGAATCTATTTCTCTTTCAGACATCTATTACAATTATCAGTTTTGTGCTATTGCTGTGTGGTTAATTCTGTGCCGCACATTTCTGTAGCAAAGCGTTCTGGACTGGAGATCTGTTGTGGAAGCTACTGACTGGGAAAGATTAGATCAGGGGAATACTTTCTTCTCTGAATCAAAGCAGGCTTTCAAAATTCCTTTTCTCTCTGTTCTGTTTTGCGTGCCAGGCATCGTTTGCCTTCTGCAGTGACTCCTTTAACTGAACAAGACCACACTTTCAATGATCATCCACTGCTGGATGACATTCTTGAGTGTCTTTGGGCGCAGTATGACTTTGGTTGTATGAAAAATGCAAAGCCATTGGAAGTACATCCCAAGTCATCTTTTAGGCCTTATCGTACTCAGTATCCTTTATCTGCTGAGGCAGAGCAAGGTCTCAGTGACTTTTTGACCTCACTGATTGATAAGGGTGCAATTGCTCCTTGCCCAGCAAGCTCTGTGAGCAGCCCACTTCTTGCAGTTAGGAAATCAAACCTGACATGGCGTCTCATGCAAAATTTAAGGGGAGTTAATTCGGCTGTATATCCGTTGGCTCCAATTGTTCCAAATCCATCCACTGTGTTGTCAGATATCCCTCCCAATTCAAAATTTTTCTCAGTGATTGACTTGGCAAATGCATTTTTCAGTATCCCCGTGCACGAAGATAGCAGATTCTGGTTTGCTTTCACTTTTAAGGGGAAACGTTATCAGTGGTGTGTTATGCCACAAGGGTTTTGTGATTCACCAACTTTCTTTTCACAAGAGTTGAGTCGGAATCTAGAATCATTCCTGCCACCTGGGGGCAGCACTCTGATCCAATTTGTAGATGACCTTTTGTTGTGTTCAGAGTCTAAAGAACAGTGCGAAATTGACACTAAAGCGCTGCTAATATTTTTAGCAAACAATGGCCATACGTGTTCTAAGTCAAAACTGCAATTAGTGCAGCCTAAGGTCAGATATTTGGGACACATCTTGACCTCCGCAGGGCGAAACATCGATTCCGGACGGATTGCTAGCATCCTGAAATCTCCGAAGCCTCTAACCAAAAAACAAGTGATGAGCTGGCTCGGAATGTTGAACTACTGCAGACCATGGATCATTGATTTTGCTGAAATTTCTCAGCCTTTGCAGGACATTGCCCATGGCCATGAACTCGCGTTAAATGACCATGTGACATGGACAGCTGAGGCGGACATTGCTTTTGAGCAGCTAAAAACTGCCATTTCGTCTGCTCCCTGTTTGGGAAATCCAGATTACGCTAAGCCTTTCAGGCTGTATGTAAATGAGCACAATGGCTTCATGTCTGCAGTCTTGACTCAGCCCCATGGAGACAAAAATAGGCCTATTGCGTATTACTCGAAACGGTTGGATCCGGTCATTCGCGGGCATCCACCGTGTGTGCGCTCATTAGCTGCTACAGCTGAAGCTGTGTTGTCTAGCTCCGATCTGGTTGCGATGCACACTTTGGAAGTTTATGTGCCACATCAGGTACATCAAATTTTGACGTCGGCTCGAACAACACATTTGTCCAATGCGCGAATTCTATCGTTACAGAACATTTTGTTCACTCTGGCACATGTTACAATACACCGTTGTAATTCTTTAAATCCTGCCACACTCCTTCCCAACGAATTGGAAGGTCTACCTCATGACTGTCTGACTGTACTGGACATCATTTCTAAACCTCGCACAGGCCTGACTGACATACCGGACTTAAATGCTGCTATGATTTTGTATGTCGATGGTTCTTCTTTGAGACTTCCGCATGGTTCTCCTTCCACGGCCTATGCCATTGTGAATGACTTTGAGGTGATTGAAACTCACAAACTGCCCTCACAGCTGTCTGCTCAAGCTGCAGAGCTCTTTGCGCTGACGCGAGCCTGTATTTTGCCAGCAGGCAAGTCACTAACGGTTTTCACCGATAGTAACTATGCGTTTTCCACAGTACATAGTACGGGTACAATTTGGAGAGAAAAAGGATTTTTGACTTCCTCTAGGAAGCCGCTTGCTCATTCTGTTTTGATTTCTAATTTATTGGATGCTGTTGCACTGCCTTCATCCATTTCTGTGTGTAAATGCAGAGCTGACACCTCTAACTCTGACCCTGTGTCTCTAGGGAATGCACGTGCAGACGAGGCCGCGAAACACACAGCTCTACTCTCCTGCTCTCCCTCACTCCAGATGATGTCATCCTCTGGTGGAGAGCAGCCAGATTGTTCTGACTTTTCTCTTTCTAACCGAGCTGATTTGATTAAGTTGCAGGACTGTGCATCTGAGAAAGAACGTTGTCTGTGGAAATCCTCCTGCACCAAGGATGCACAATCGGGATTGTGGTGTGATTCTGAAGGCCGCATGGCACTTCCAAGCGTTTGCTTTCCCTTTTTGGCGAAGGTGATACGCGGATTGGACCATGATTAAAAAGGGCTGATGGTAGCAACAGTGAACAAACACTGGTTGGCACCTGGTTTTTCAACATTTGCAGAACAGTTTTGCAAGTCCTGTGTCATTTGTATGTAACATAACATAGAGAAAATGACACTGACAGCTCAGTCGGCACATCCTACTCCAAATTTTCCATTTGAACACATTATGATTGACTTCATAGAGTTGACACCATGCCAAAATTACCGGTATTGTCTGACAATCATTGACATGTTCAGCAAATTTCCTGAGTGCTTTCTATGTAGAAAACAAGACGCACTTGCAGTAGCAAAATGTTTGCTAAGAGAAGTGATTCCTAGATCCAACACCTTTCTGATGCTTTGAAAATCGATTTGAAAACACACTGCGCTTATCATCCGCAGTCGGCTGGCGCAGTGGAACGTCTAAACCAGACCATCAAACAAAGGTAACAGGTAATGGCAAAGGTCGAAGGTAATGGCTGAGACAGGTCTAAATTGGGTGCAAGCTCTACCAATAGTACTGATGTACATCAGAGGACGGCAAAACCGCCAAACAGGACTGAGCCCAATGGAAGTATTATGTGGTTTTCCACTTCGTGTTCCTAACCTTTCTCCTTACAGGCCGGTAGAAGGCTCTCTACAGCAGGTTGATGATTACATGATTAACTATATGAATGCACTGTGCAAAACTCTACACTGTCTGAAAGTCGGTGACTGGGTGGTAGTGAAAAGCCATTGAAGGAAGGCGTGGCACAAACCTCGTTGGAATGGGTCCTGGCAAGTTATGCTGACCACCCCATCTGCTGTTCGAGTTGCTGAGAGAGAGACCTGGATCCATTGTTCACATTGCAAGAAAGTGACTGTTCCAGACAACTTTGTGTCTACGGCTGAGGAATGAGGCGATCAGGTAATGTGCTAGTAACCTCTCCCTGTTCTGCCCACCGTGTCCTATGTAGTGCAAAACTACAATAAGCAGAAGACGGTTGTTTCCATGCCACGGAAACCAACGCTGGCCTGGAGTAGTGGCCCAGAAACAGACGTTTGTCAACAAGTTTGCTGATAAATGAACTGTATCTACAGAAATGTTCTCACTGTTTTCATCTACTACATGAAAAGACAGGACTTTGATTTTTGTGTTACATTTGTTCTTATTTTGTATTTGTATACTTTGTCTTCTCCTATCCTTATGAACAATTTTATTAGATTTTATGCCACATGGAGGTCACAGAAATCGTAGACATAGATCTAAACTCAGATCGACTAGAGCGGAACAGTTAGAATCTTTGTTTTATATTTACTGTATGCAGAGTGGACCTAGTCCGCATTTCTATGTCAAGGCGTATCTGACTTCTTGTAGGGAGTTTACACATCCGAGTGGTATCACTGTGGTAAGAGCGTCTTTACACTGCTTTGGTGTAGATAGGGGACACAGGTATACGGTTAACTTTAAGGTAATAGAGTTTCGCCTGGGACATGATGTTCTTTGGTCTAACCACGCATGCTGCAGTCCAGTAGATGCTTTCCCTTTGATATGGTCTTGATTTTCTATCCATATTTGTTGAATTTACCGTCGTTATTTGTGTGGCTGCTACACTGCAATCTGCTTTGAGCAAGGACTGGTTTGGATTTTCCTTACTGTGGGTCCGTCGGTGATACTATCATCACAATGTTTTTGATTATTGGGTTATTGTTGTTTGGTCTGACGGTTCAGACAGGGCAGGCCGAGGTCTCACAGGTTTTGGAAGCGCTCACTAACTGTTTTGGTAACACAGGTTGTGCACTCTCTGTACAGGTTGCTTTGAATATTACTGAAGGCAGGAAGGATTGTTGGGTTTGTCACGCGATGAGTCATAATTGGGGTAACCAGCCTATCACTTATGAGCTTACCCAGCAACTAAATCAGTACAATGTCTGTTACGTTGCGATTGTGGCTATAGGTACCACCTGGTTAGGTAACTGTATGAGACAGAACTGTTCTGAGTTTGATCCGGTCGAGGGACTCCTCGATCAACCTGACTACAACTGTAGAGGACTGGTGAGTTCTCCTGAACATGACGATGTTGTAAATCTTTCTCCTAGAAAGGGGGACACTTGTTTCTGTTCCCAGCATGGTCCTTTTATGGGACAGTCGGTTTGCGATTCTTACACTGATGTACACCCCAGTCCCCATAACTACACGGCAACCACTTGGAAAGACTGGCCCAGATGCGTCTATCGAGACACAGACTGGTCATCAGGTCCATGTCCTTTTAACAAAATTATGGG
Organism: Prochilodus magdalenae; assembly: GCA_024036415.1. Taxonomy (NCBI): domain Eukaryota; kingdom Metazoa; phylum Chordata; class Actinopteri; order Characiformes; family Prochilodontidae; genus Prochilodus; species Prochilodus magdalenae. Next base: position 19,273 of record JAMWET010001611.1, read on the forward strand.
AATTGCGATGACTCTCTGGGTTTGTGGTACCAACGCTTATTCTTCTTTTCCTGAAAACTTTAAATGGTCCGGTTGCTGTTATCCTGCTATTGTTTTTCCTGGAGTGTCTGTTTTCACCGACAATCCGTGAACTGCTGTCCTCGATGTTAACTCTCTGAGCCATCAGCAGAGACACAGGCGAGATGTTACTGAGACTCGGGATTCTTTTAATGGTTATATTTTAGCTGACCCGTGGACAACTTCTGGTGCTTCTGTAGGTATGGGATGTTTTCCGGCATATGGCATTTTCCTGGCATTTCAGAAGATTAATTTCTTGGCTTATGCTTTGCAGGATCTGGCTAACACTACTGCAGCTGCCATTCACCTTTTGCAGACGGATCT